>MU189960.1:0-47017 GCA_016904865.1 Pissodes strobi
ATGGAATGGCATATAAAGCTGAAAGACTCAAAACCGAAAATAAGAGACGCCTAAAAATGTATAAGGCAGCTTCTCGCGTTAGCTTTCCAGCTAGAAAACGACAGTAATAATTGATAACCAACATAAAACTTGTCATGGGATAAATGCCGATTTTCCAATTGCACTAATGGAGAGCGGAACGGTTTTTGTAAAATAAAAGGTAGGCAAACCGATTAACTTCAAGTTATGATTAGCCAAAAGTTAACGCAAAGTAATGGTGAATATGTAACAACAGCACATCTAAGGATATTAGAAAATATCAGGCAATGCTGCGGCCAGCACTCCCTGCAGTTCCCGTCAACAATTAGGATATCATAATAATTTCGTTCGGACGTTTGATATTGCACTATTTAATCAAGTGAAAACAATGAACATACAAATGTGATGAAATGAAAACAAAGTCTTAGGAGAAAACTGTTATCGTTAAATCAATGATGATATATTCCGGAACGGCCAAGGTACTTACTTCCACATAATTAAAGTTGCGTCGTTAAAAGCAATGTCCAATTAAACTTTTACTGTGAAAGCAAACTAATGAATTACCTCGTCGAAAGTAGAAATGGAAGGTTAGCCGCTAAATTAGGCCCCAAATGCTTACGGTCCCCCGGGGTTTCGATCTGTTTCATTTTCCAGTCATTGAGTTGACTTAATAAGCCAATATAAATCTTTCTGGATTTCGGGGGCAGTCCAGAATTCTACATGGGGGACCTAATGATGTGAATTATTGGGTCTCTGTAGGTCAACTGAGAGACAAACTGTAAATAATAATTATTACACTGATAGGCACAGAATTTGTTATATGACAATCTTTTTAAAAATGTTTTTAATGTATTTGATACCCTAAAATTAAATCGGAAAAAACAATTTTTCCAACACACATGGATGTTCTGCAACATGTCTAATCGAGAATACGTAAAATTCTTTCAGGCGACGTTCATGTGCTGACGCACATATTCGAATAAGACCCGTTTATATCTATTTATGGTTGAAAACAGCATGTTCGAGATCATATTTTGTTTATTAGTAAACTAACAGCATCCGAATCTGTTAGGTCTTCTATATGTTGAACAGTAAAATGTTTTGAGTTCTACTTTAAGTTTTAAATTATAAAAGCCTAATTTTACAGCCCTTGTACTAAAAGCTTACGAACTTTAATTCGAAGGTACAGTTGGAGACCAAGACAAAGCATGGGCCCTTCTATCTATTGTAAAGCTGGCGTAAAGTTGTTAACAGATTGGTAAAATGGTGTAAACCGTAAAACGTCATTTGCGGCCACAATAGATTGGAGAGATACAAAAGACCATGCTATATAGTGTTATTTTGACTCACGATGCTGAGTGATGAAAATATGGACCATCAGCTTTACGATCAAACCTAGTGATGAGCCCTGCTCAAAGACACCAGGATATTGAAATGAAGAAGAACCCTAATTCATTGATTCTTCTAGTACTAATACAGGAGTCGTTCAACCTGATCATATATTTGACTTACCAGAATGTTCAGCAGCACCTCATCTGATTTTACAGAGCGCACTTAATGACTTAGTTTTAGATTTAAATCATTCAAAGCCGAAGTGAGAACTTTTGGCATCCAGATTAAAATTATGTAATCTTCCCCAGACTGATATAACATTACTTTTTAACGGCAAAAAAATCTTCCACATTGCTTTTTTTTAAGAAGGGGATTTGACATACTGCTTAGATGTCAATAAGTGCACACAAGGTCAAATCTAGGCTAGTTAAAGACTGCATAAGTGCCTTTGAAGAGGTCGGTCGTAACAATAAGCTCACCATTGCGTGGGTTCCGGGACATGAAGGCCATCAAAGCAACGAAGAAGCCGACAAACTTGCAAAACTGTACGCAAGTAAGGTTACGTTGTGACCTGAGCCCTACTGCGGGATAGCAGGAAGCGTCTTCAAAACAGCAGTTAAAAGCTGGATAGATAAACAATCTCGAAACTGGTGGTTACAAACACCGGGGCAACTACAGGCCAAACAGTTCATAAAACACGGCTCCCCAAAATTCACGGTAGATCTCCTACTTAAGAGGAGTCGCAAGACGATAAGATTGTTAGTGGGTCAGCTGACAGGGCACTGATAATAAACAGACACATGGAAAAGATCAGCCTGACAGATAATAGCTGTTGCAGGATCTGTCACGAGGAGGAGGAGGAAACTCCAAAACACGTGTGGTGCGAGTGTGACACTCTCTGCAGACTCAGGTATGCAAGGCTAAGAAAGATCTAATCAGGACCTACAAGGTACATGGCGGAGCCGGTACTCAGTTCGTGGAGTCTGATCAGGAAGACCAGACTGGAGGAGGTCCTCTAAACATGGTTCGGAGTACTACAATAAGCCTGCATAGGTTGCAGTGGCAGAGGCTGGTACCAGCGCCAACTCCCCTCAATTCTATTCTATTCCAGATGTCAATAACTTGTTTAACCAATTGGGATAGAAACATAATCCAACTTAGTTTAAAAGCCGGTATTGGTTCGCAACGGTAATAAATATCTATCTATATCTGTGGCTCTAGAAATCCCAAACATGCGAGTTCTTTTCTAATATATCCATTATGATGAATATGGATGGGCTAAGGAAAAAAAGTGGAATTTATGAAATTGGATGCATGGACTGTAACCAAAAATATGTTAGGCAAACTAGAAGATCTATACAAATGAGATTTAAAGAACACATTGCTCACTTAAATTTAGTACAACAGAAAGCTGCATGCTTTTGAAAGTAATCATAGATAGAATAACAATTAAAAATTAATTCATAGTATATCTGATAGTAGATTATTAGACACATACGAAAGTATGGAAGATATTAAATGCAACAATAGTTTAAATAGAAATAGAGGACCTATTCTTTATATAGTAATGAAACAATCTTTGTATATCCTGCAAAATTTAATCCAAAGGGACTTCTATAAAGAGCGTAACAGAGCGCTTTCGGCCGTAGCCATCATCAGTGTTACTTGTCAGTGGAAAATGACATATCCATTGAGACAAACAAACAACACAAATCGACAATGGTCACATTAAATTTGACACATCGTACGTCACATTTTTGAGAAAATGGTTTACATAATTTAGTTTAAAATCCTTAATTGCGACAAATTTAAAACAAAAGCAATGTACCTAGACCCACGCTTTTGGGTCACACATCAAATGCATACAAATGATAAACAAATATTGTTTCATTACTATGTTTCATACATGCACACAGCCTCTACTCTTGATCTATTCTTTATAGTTCATTGTATTGGTTTTTCATGCGTGAATAGTAGGATACCAGGATTTACTATTTGGGGTTTGTAAGTTAAGTTTGAATCATCTCCTGATGATGGATAGGGAGACGCGCGTCGAGTGTAAAAAATCTGTTTCGGTATCTTGGATAAAACTGTGTTGTAGTGCATTTTGCTGGATTCCAAACCCCAACTTAGTTGGAGGCAATGCCTCACTTATTGTTGACACCACGGAGTGCAGCAAACTGTTGGCCCCACCTTCTTAAAATATGTCTATGATAGTGTCTAAAATATGGCCGTAAAGTTTCGTCTAGTCATTGGTGTGTGACAGCCCTGCTTGAAAACTCTCAGTGTCTGTGAGACACGTATTTCTATACCGCATTGGCAACTTTAGTGTCTGGTAAGCATTTAATTCTAATTCATTTAGCATACGCGTGTTTTTATTTATGTATTTATTTATTTATATATATCAACGGGAACGACCCAGTATTACAAAATTAAATTACATCTAATATAATAATAATATAGAACAATATAAACCTAACCCAACTAAAAGTCTTAAAAAAAAGAAAAACATCAAATAATGTTAAAATATCCCTAAGAGACAGTGCCAGTCAAGTGATGAAAAGACCCAAATTCCTCTGAAACCTTGCACACACATCAAAGCAATCAATGACATGACAGAACTGATTAGCAAGTCTTGAAGTTCTCGCTAAAAATGTATTATAACCATAATTAGTGCTATGTGGTTGAATGTGGAAAGAAATCGCCTGCCTAGTATGCCTTGAACGAACATGAAGACCAATCTTACTAAGAAGTAAGGGACACGAGCTTCTTGAGTGAAGAATATTGTAAAATATTTTCAGGTCTTTATGTTTACGACGTGTTTCCAAGGTACTTAATCTCGGTGTTGACTCAAGTCCCCCATAGTCTAAATTATCCTGGTAATTAATGGGTATGCCACTCTGTTTAAAGGCCACAAACCTTAGAAACTTATGCTGCACACTCTCAATGTTATGAAAGAACATTATAAAATAGACTCCATACACAAGAGCTATATTCAAGATGTGGACGCACCAGTGCACAATAAAGCAGACGTATTGAATGAACATTTTGGAAGTCCTTAGAACACCTTTTAATGAATCCCAGCATTTGAAGAGCTTTCGATATTGAGTTAGTAATATGGGGAACAAAAGTCAGATGGCTATCAATGGCAACTCCAAGGTCCCTCACCTCCGACACAGACTCCAACCTGATATCACCAATAAAATATGAGTGATTTAAGTACTCTCTACTCTTGCTAAAACAAATAGAGTTACATTTCTTAGCATTCAAATCCATACAATTATCTCTACACCAGCCAACAAGCCTATCAAGGTCTGATTGCAGCCTGATACAGTCATCTGAGGAAGAGACTTTAAGGAAAAATTTTAAGTCATCAGCAAAAAGAAGAAATTAAGTGTAGAGAAAACATCTGGAAATGTCATTTATATAAAGGTTAAACAACAGAGGTCCCAGATGAGACTCCTGAGGAACACCAGATACCACTTGAATGTCATGCGATTTATAGCCAAGAACTCTAACAACCTGAGTCCGATTGGTTAAATAAGTCCCAAGCCAGTTCAAAAGAGGCCCCACAACTCCTGCCCGCTCCAACTTACAGACTAGAAGCTTATGATTCACTCTGTCAAAGGCCTTGGAGAAGTCTGTATACAAAGCATGCACTTGATAACCCTCCTCCAAGGACCCAGACAGGAAATCAACAAAAGATAGGATATTCAACTCTGTAGATCGCCCAGTCATAAAACCAAACTGTTCATCAATCAAACCTCCCCGAAGAAAGGAAGTTAACACATTAGACACAATTTTTTCAAATATTTTGGGGATAGTGTTAAGGATACTGATTGGTCTATAGTTCTGCAGCTGCGAATTGTCCCCAGTTTTAGGAATGGGTGTTATAAAACTTGTCTTCCAGTAACTAGGGAAAACGCCAGACTTCAAGGATGAATTAAATACAATAAACAGCGGTCTAGATAACAAAAAACTACACTGTATAAGAAATATTGGTGGCAAGCCGTCAGGTCCAGGACCCTTGTTTATATCCAGGCTGGATAGACTAGTGTAGATATCGGAAATAGAAATTTGAAAATTGGAAATATGGGAGACACACAAAGAGACATCAGCTGGAATGCTACACTTATTGTTACTATACACTTCTGAAAAATAATCGGCAAATAAGTCAACAATGTCATCACCATCAGAACGTTCATTATCTTCATAAGACAATACACTTGGGATGTCTGAAGAGCTCCTCCTGAACCGTACAAACTTCCAAAAGTTCCTCAAGCCGTTACCCAAGGATAACTCTGTAGCCTCCCATTTTCACCATAGCACCGTCTCTTCAAGGATTTGCACCTAGCTCTAATATTAGAAAAATTTATATAATCTAAATATAATTTAGTATTCATACAATGCTTATGCAATCTTTCCTTTTCAATTATCAAAGATTTCAGCTCACTAGAAAACCAAATTGGAAACTTTTTAGAGGAATACTTTTTTAATGGTACAAAACTATCAATGCATAGATACATTATTTCGTAAAAAATATTGATCATTTCATCAACAGATCTATTAGCAAATAATGAGTCCCAGTTAAAATTTGAAAGGAACATAAAAACAACATTAAAATCTACAACACTAAAATCTCTATAAAAGCCTTTACCAACAATTTCACTTTTCCCATATGATGCCCCCCTAAGTATGAAAGATAATGAAGGATGGAATCTGTCAGGAGTCACAATAGCCTCATCTGCCAGAAAAATGTCCAGGTTCCGATCCTCAGAAAACACTAAGTCCAGCATTGAATTGGTTCCATTAGCAATAGTATTCACTTGGAATGAGTTGTGGAGCGAGCACCCAGTTGACAACACATCCAAGGCTTCAGCCTCACTTCGTGATACAGGAGGTTGGGCTGTGGCAATATAACCCAATTCTTCATCTGGCCAAGATCCATGGGGCAGGTTAAAGTCACCAAGCACACACAGCTGGCAATCCCGATCTTCATCACCAAGCTTATCAAGATTTTCACCAAAAGACATGTAGCACTCAAGAGCAGCCCTCGGTGGGAAATATCCAGTTGCAACAATAAACTGATGTTCACCCGAGCCAATCAAAACAAAGACATGTTCCATATGAGGATCTGAGGGAAGTATTGAGCTTTTGATAGTTTTGTGCACACCAATCAGGACACCACCACCCCTGGAGTGCTGACTAGTATCCACCGACCTATCCTTCCGGTAAATTTTATAATCATACATATGAAGTTCATTATTGGAAAAATCACTCGTCAACCACGTCTCATTCAGCACAATGATATGATGTTGCGAGTAGGAAGCATTCTCAAACAGTAAGTGCAATTTAGTTCGCAGACCTCTCACATTTTGAAAGTATACTAACATATTTGAGGATGAATTTGTTAGTTTTTTGACATGATTGCAGGTGTGCCATTAGAATATCTAATAATAAGATTTTGCTCTCCGTTCCTCTGACGTGTCTTTATTTCATTCTTAAGGCCATTAAGATGTTGGCGCTGCTGAGAAGTTAGGTCATCAATAAAAATCTTCTATGACTTATCAAGATTTCTCTTACTTTTGACCACCCTACGAACATCATCAGCATTGTGCAAGGTAACCTTCAATGATCGATACCCATTTTTGTTCATTGTCTTTTCATGTTTATATGCAAGTGTCTGAGTGATTCTAGATCAGAATCTTGTTATTTTTATTTCGTTTCTTCAAGGAAAGCATACGTGCTGAGGCATCAAGTGCAAAGGTTCACATCAACTCAAAAAAGCGTTAAAATAGAGCTTTTTGTAATAGTGGTTCTGATTACGATAAGAAGGCATTACGTTCTCTGCAGGAAACTGAAGAAGAGGAAGAAAATGTATTACCGATAATAGATGCCAGAGAGGAAGAAAACTTAAAAGAAGAGGCGACAATAAGCGTCAGCACCTTTCATGTTGGTGTGCCCGTTTTTGGTGACCTTGATTTTGCTCCGTTGACAACATTACCAATAAGTATCGAGTGAAAAGTATTTTAAGCCATTGAAAAATCAATCTCATTAATTAATTAAATGTTAAGATTTTAAAATAGAAAAGCACAATAAGTACCAGGTATCTTAAAAATATATTCACTAATAACGATAAAGCACAAAAAGTCACAAATATTCATTTCCAAAACTACCGATAGAAATGAAAGCTGACTGACAATGATAGTGAGATCTGATCAAATGTTTCGATTTTGACAATTATACCCTTTGTGCTTGGACATGCGCATACAATATCGATTAACAGGCTGTCGTATCTCCTTTTGAGTTTTTTTCCTCACTGTAGATGCTTCTGACGTCGAGTCAGATTATGAACCCGAACAACCTGAAGTTACTGAAGGTAGTTAAGGTTATGAAAACTTCTCTGAGGATGATACTTTTGTATGACCACAAAGACGCCGCCCTCAGTAATAAACGTGAGACATCGGGTGATTGTCCTATATTATCAGAATATACTTAGGGCAAATATGGGTTTAAATGAAGGAATCAACTGCAAACAGGAAAGAACCTTGGCATAATCTAAAGTTAATTTCTGGAATGGAAAAAGGTTGTCTCGGTACCTGAGAGGCACGTACCTGTATTAGCAGATAAAAACAAGATACTTCACGTTAAGGGTTAAAAGTAATAGCCCTTATTTGTGAATGCTGGGATTTTATTGGCTAACATAAATGTATGAATGCATCCCAGTTTCATAACAGACTTGATTAGACATAAATAGACATTAATATATTACATACTATTTGTTACAATTGACTTCAAAATTGTTATAAATATATAACAGATATGGAAATATAGTCACAAAAATGAAATAATGCAGGTAGCTGAATGCCCGTATGTACACAGTACCAGTAGTTAGTAATAGTAAGCTTACACGAGAATCAAAAACCATACACATAGAAATGAGAATTTAGGGACAATTCACAAAAGATAGAAAATAAAGAGTATAAATATAAAATAAATAAAACACATTCAATCACCAACAACAACTCAGCCTCATCACCTTACAATCTAATAAAATGTTCTTAAAAGTTTGTAAATTTATATTGATGTAATTTCTGCATGCTACACGAATTTTTCTTGTAAAATTTAAATGTCTTATATATAGTGGCAATAGGTAATATATTTTAGATGCAAGAAAAATATTGATCTTAGCTTCTTAGTTGTAGAAGCAGTTGGTGTTTATAGCGATTTATTAACATTAGTTCTGGTTTGGTAAAGATGGCTTATAAAATTCTTAAATTTATTGGACCTGTGAACATATATGCAGGTAAACAGATAATATAGTGAGCAGCAGATAAGCCTTTATTTTTCCATAAAATTGTTTAATATATAATTTTGTGCCATGTAATAATTTGTGCCATAATAATAATCATTAAAATGTAAAAATGTGGATATCCAAGTAGCTTACAAACGAAATATAAAAAATTTCACTATCAAGAGTGCCCTAAGAGGAACGAACAATGGTAAAATAAAAATAGGGGACAAGAAAAAAAGTAAAATACATCAAATAAATAATCGCATCATACAACACATCAAAATGAGAAACGAAAAACAAACGTTTACTACAATTTGAAATCTTATAACATACCATTAATCGTACCCTAATATAAACAGATAAGGTTAAGTCCAGTCATCATTGTAAAACTCCTTCAAGCTGTAATATGCTTTATGTCTTGAAAGTAAAGATACAGATTTTTAAAACTTATCTGCGTTTGACGTTGCTTCACTTCAATGAGCAATTGGTTGTAAATTTGTACTCTCATAGATAAGGGAGTTCTTAGTTAGTGCGCCCTTCGGAATCGGTAAAGGGAGATTGTTTGTCTGCTGAGTATTATAATTGTTTCAGTTAGAATTAGTTGAAGCATGAATTGCCTTTCTTTTAATTACCAAACACACGGTCTCCAAAATAAAAATGCAAGGAAGTGTCAAAATTCCGTGCTTCCTGAACAAGGTCCTACAGGACTCTCGCGGCTTCACCCTGAAAATATAGCATACCGCGCGCCATCTTCTGTAAAATGAATGCTGACTTAAATAATATCCGGCTACAAAACCCCCAGACGGCAATTCCATACCTTAAGTGAATCTCGACCAGAGAAAAATGGACTGTTCGAGCCATTGCAGGGCCCAACTCATTGGACATAATCCTGACGACGTAACATCCTCTAGCTAGTTTGATGTTCAGGGCCTCGATATGACCTTGAAACCTCAAATTATCGTCAATCAGAATGTCGAGAAATCTGTTTACCTGCTTTCTTACCAGCTCAATACCATCCAGAGACAGACTATTACAGCCACACTTAAAAGTAAGGATACTAGTTTTTTTATGTTAAGGCACAACAGATTTGAGTCACACCACCCTCTAACCCTTTCAAGATCTTCGGAGACGATGTCCATTAATATATCTTGCTGTTTATGAGACCACAAAATAGTAGGGTAGTCGGCAAATATACTAAAACTTCCTCTGATATCGATTGAGGCCAGGTCGTTTTTGTAGATGTTTAATATCACAAATTTCCGATACTCCAGCAGCCGACCTCACGACATGCTCTCTGTTTTCAAGGAAGGACTTAAACCCTTGTAGTGTGATATCCTAAATCCATAACTATGAAGCTTCCCCAGCAGCATTCTATGATTTGCGCAGTCAAAAGCCCTGGAAAAGTCACAGAATACCGCTGCTGCCACATCTCCGTCATTTAGGTTCCCATACAAACTCTCCAAACATCGAAAACACTGCATCCTGCGTCCCCAAACCCTCATGAAACCCAAACTGAAACTCACTAAAAATTTTGTGATTTTTCATTTTCTTCTTAACAATTGTCTCAACAACCTTTGATAAAGTTGGCAAGAGTGATATTGGCCGACAGTTTACAAAATCACTCTGTTCGCCTCCCTTGATCAGCGGATTCACAACTGCTATATTTAGGCAAGATATAAATGTTCCAGAATCAAATGATGCATTCATCGGACAAACAAAAAATCAAGTGCGTGATCCGGGAGAGCCTGCAGAACCCTAACAGATATCTGATCAATCCCCGATGCCCTTTTATTTTTATTTGTGTAAAGAATACTTTTTAATTCATCCCGGTCGGTGTGTGACAAGTGTCAAAGGAATCCCTAATATTAGTTTCAACGTATGATAGAGGATCAACATGAGATACCAAATTTTTTGTTAGTTTATTCGCAACTGTACAGTAAAAATGGTTAAGTTAATTTTCATCAAACTTAATTTGATGTGTTCTGACTGAGTTACCTCTGAGATCGTTTACAATTTTTCAATTTTCTTTTACTTTATTATGAGATCTGTCATTTCTGTCCCTATAGTGTTTTTGTTTAGCGATTCTTATTGTTTGTCTGTAAATCCTTCTGTAATTATTGAAAAATATATATTTGCAGTATATTTTCTCAAAGTATGCCCTCTTAAATTAATAGACCAAGTTTTAATGCCAGGTGTAATCCACGGCATTTTAAATTTGTCTCTTATTTTACGTAAAGGCAAACAGATATTAAAAATATTAGAAACAAGTTCATTAAAGCATTACAGACCGTGAGGAGAATCATGTACCATCAGCCAGTTCGCATGTTCGCTGCATTGCCGAAATTTATGGAAATTTTTCGAATTCTACCCAACCTATATTTTCTTGTTCTTTTTCTCTTCTAAAGGACAAAGCAACTAAAACTGATAGATGGTCGGATAAACCCGATGGAATTACAGATACACATACATAACTTTCTAATATTCTTTGTTAATCTAAAGATATGTTGATCCCATTTGAAGTCTAAATAGTTTGTGTTATCAACTTGAGCTAAAGGACTATCAACGTTATCTATGTATAAATTGACATATTCTAGTCGGTTTACAGATGTGTGTTATCTTTTCCCACTATCAAGTTCCGTATTGTTGTACCTGAATACGGAATTAAATCAAAATAAGTAATAGTCCAATTCGGGGTTGGACGCCACCAAGTTTACTTTTGTTGGCAAGCCCTATCGATGTTTATTCGGATACAGTAAAAAAAATTGGAAATAAAAGAGACTAAGTTCAAACTCAAATGTCAAATTAAGTAAATAATTATTACCTGACAAAGTCTACGCTACCTGCTCGGTTACCATTCAAAATCTACATTGTCAAATATACCCTACATAATACCAAGCATGTAAGGCCAATACTTTATTTTAAAATAGAAAAATAGAGCAAGCTCCTCCAGCCTATTAAGTAAATTCCCTGGATTGAAAGTAACCAGCTACCCCTTAGTGAAATTTCGAAATGACCCGGTCTACTGACTGACTAGACACAACCTTTTGTCAACCTGGCAGTTTGATTTAAAATTTTGGAAGGTGTCAAATAAAAGGTTATAAAATTTTGAAAGTTCACTTCTTCGAAACGCTCTGCTGCAACCTGCAACCTAGACGGTGATAGAAATACCGAATTTATCACATAGACTATACTAACTTAATTTTACTCGGTTAGTATAGCCTTTCCAAAAGCCCGAGTTGCAAGTTTCAACCAGAGAACGTATTCCACAAAAAGCAATATTATGATCTATTGTCAAAGCCAAATTAAAGTAAAAAGGTAATAAAATGAATAAACTTCCTCGGATATAATATGTACTAGTGATTATCCATAAATCTAGCACCCGTAAGAAGTAAATAATGTTTCTAGGCCGGCGTAGTAACACTTCACAAAAGGTATTTAATATATATATATATATACCCTAGTGGACTATGATGTGTGCTATTACTTACTAAAGAAATTAATAAAGCGTTTTAGGAAAATGTTTGTGTACTAAATTCTGTTTAAATTTAAAAGTCTCTGCAAAGTAGTAAATATTTCTGGCACAATAGTGCTGTCTAAACGTGATAGTATGTATAAAATTAAACTTATCTTGAGGAACGAACTCCTGTAAGTTATATCCGAGAATTGGCAATCATCCTTATCTGTATGTCAAACAGTCCAGATTAATTAGGGTCCAGATAATAGTGGCTCTTCCTACCCTACAGGGAAACAGCCATAAAACCCCGCAACAAAGCGCTACCGGAATTCCGCTGTAGAAATAAGCTACTGAAAATCAGCTCCAAAAAACCCTAAAAGCGTAAATGAATCCATAACAACAACATAACATGAATTTTACAAAAATGCCAAAACTCGGCCCCAAAAATCTACTTGAAATTCTACATTTAAAACAACTTAAAACAGCTTACCCATAACTAGGGGTTTACCAAAACCTTCCTGGGTATCTTGAAAGGATCAACGGCCTATATTGCCATTACGGCGGTTGCTAGAAATTTCTTCACACGCAACTGACCTTCCCTCGAGAGTCTCAAACGACTTCCAGTATACTTTATTTACGAAATAAAATACTACTCGAGGACTACCTCTCAACCCACGGAATTTTCTTTGGCTAATGAATAAACAAAAGCCTTAAAAAATCAACAACAACAGTTTTCTTCTGTTTTCTCTCATCCTACTGGATCATATAGTAGAAACAAATCTGTAAACACGTCAAACTATCGGCTGACATTCAACTAAAAATCCTTAAATGTCAATTAAAATACTGCTTGTCAGAAACCTAGACAGGTACGAACTTATCGGGAAAGATCAATAGAGATGATTGACCAATCGATATTCCTTCCTAAAATGACCTTTATAAATAAGAGAATTTCCACCCGTAACACAGTTCCCTGTGGAATACCACTCTTGATCTTCAGCGGGTCGCTCATTGTATGTCCAACTTTAATAGGCTGTGTTCTGTCCCGTAAGTAGCCACAGTGCTCCCCACTGTATAAGGTTCCAATACCTTAAGCAGTAAATCATGGGGCACCGTGTCAAATGCCTTGGTCAGATCCAAAAAGACAGCCAGATACTTGATTATTAGTGACTTGCTCACACAATTCACAAACCGCACCTATCGTACTAAGACCACTCCTGAATCCAAACTGACGCTCAGATAAAATTTTATTTTAGTTAAAAAAAAATCACCAGACGATGCTTTAGACATTTCTGAAAAATCTTAGAAAAGGTATTAACAATGCTAATAGGGGGGTAGTTACCTATATCAGTTCTGTCCCCGGACTTGTGAATGGGTTTAGCAATTGTCATTTGGAGTGATTTAAGCACTTTTCTTGTAGGGAAAATTAAATTAATGATGGGATCGAGTAGAGAAGCAAATATACATGTGAAGGTGCTTAACAGGTATCCAGGTCATGCCATCAGCACCAGGACCGCAAGGTTTTTTAGAGGGGCTGTTTTTTAAATAATTTCGTCTTCATTGGTTGACCTTAAAAACATAGAGTATGGTGCTATTGATTTTATCTGCAGGAGACTAAGGGACAATTTTATTTCTTTATATATGTTGTAATCAATATTTGTCCAAGTTGTTACTGGACTCAATATTATTGTGGAGTATGTTAAGAATTACGTCGTGTATATCTCTTCCTATAACAATGGTTCAAATTACAAATGCATTATCATTTTATATTGGTAACAGTTATTAATGTGAAACATCATTTCAAGCAAAAGCAGTGTCCCGCTGACATGTCGTACATGAACGAATAGCAGAACAAAATTATTACATTTCGGCTTTGCTCGCCCGACAATTTGTCATACACTAATAAAACTTTGGACGCAATCTCCAACGGGTATCATCAATCAAACTCATTTGACCCCTTGATTAACGCCGGCCCCTAGACAATCGGCCTGTTTGCCCCCCAGCATCCCCATTCTGCCCTTGACGTATAGCAATTTGGCTCTAAAATTTTATTAGCCGGGCTAAACTGTCCCGAGTGAGTCACCAAGTTAGAATAATCATCTTTTATTGTAGCGCCGCCAAAGGGTGGGATGTATCGCCCTCTTCAGCTCCAATCTCTTAATGTTTTTATTAATGGAATTGCCTCAGGAAAACTGGGGAGGAATTTAAAAACTGCCGATGTCGCAAATCCTAACAAAAGTCGACGTTGGTCTAAGAATATCGATTTTCCTAGCAAAGATAATACTGCTTGATTCACTAACAATTTCTATAGAGAACGATAAAGTCAATGATTATTTCACAAACTGGTTTTTGCTTAAGAGCAATGACACCCAACAGCAGTGATTATGACTCTAGTATGTACCTTCATTCTAAAACTGACATTTTTGGACAAATTGAACAATTTTCTTGATATGACAAAAAAAATATTTCCGGTGTTGATCGTTTAATGGTCTTCATATCAGCCACCCATAATATTAATATTCCTGAACTCGAAACTTGAAAAGCCTCATTTCCATATCTCCGTATATCGCTTGACACAAAAGTCCATTAAAAAGTCAGTAGTTTCTTTTGAATCAGATTAGGCCAAAAACAATACCTATAATTTAGACGTTAAAACGGGTCCTATCGATACGGGGATATGGACGACCTACGCATTCGGAGTATGGTAATGGTTGCTGGACACTTATTTTCGATGAACGTTTTTACCATTAACGCAGTCGTTTTCATAAATAATTGTCGATTTGGTTTTAGGCGAGTTGTATTTGTTTTAATTTTATTGCCAGAAATGCATATAAACGTAATTTCATGCTTATATGTTATAGTAGTATACTGATGTCTGAAGTAGAGTACAAAAACTTTTCTAGAAATATTAATAGAGAAAAAGAAAAAGCTGAATATTTTCTAAGCTATGGTTTGCACTACTCTTTACGTTACTCTGAGCATTTTTTATTCCACATAATATAGGAAACTGGTTTAAATCAATACAAGCAGGAAAAACTAATTTCCTAAACGCACCCAGAAATACTTCTTGGCTCTACGGGCTTATTCTTCACCCTAAATAATTTTTACCACGCAAATCCGGAGACCCAAAGGAGGTATTAAACTTAACAGTCGAAGTGGATTTAGAATTTCAAAATTTAATTTCGTTTCGGAACTCTGGGGTGGAAATTTTATATTAAAAGTTTTTGTTTATGTTGTGGCCTCCGGCAAATTAAATTCCTCGATGGGGGCGAACCTCTTATTAATTCCTTGCTCATTGGTATTTATTGTTGTAGCTTAATTTTCATATTTACTGGCCTTTCCTGCCATTTTTCCGCGTATTCGGGTTCCAAATATTGGATAATGGGCCAATTTGCGTCAGCAATTTTTGGTTAAAAAAAATATATTAATAATCAGGGGCAGTTTATTAATAATTTATTGCTACTAATACAATGAGAAATTTAGGACGAGGTTTTTGTTTAACATCCTTGAATGGTTAGTTTATTTTCTTCAGCTTTATGTTCAGTTCCGATGTTCTTATGTAAATTTAGATCTTTGAAAAATAAACCAATTTTCTCGTCAATGTCAGCAATTATTTGGTCTAATGAAAATATATTAAGAAGTCTGCAGTCACCTGCTGAGGATTTGGGCAATTTGTGTTTCATTTTATTTTATCCAAGTCAAATATTTTATCAGTGCTTATTAGAACCAACTTAATACCACCAAAGTGTTGTTTTTTTTTCTAAATTTAATGTCACTAAAATGTGCTCCGTTTCCTGATGGTGCTAAGAACAGCTATTTTGAACTTCACATGGTTCCTAAAGACCAAAGCTGCTCTTTTTCTGCTCGCAGCAATTTTAAGCGCATACTAAAGGCAAAGTTTCAATTGCTGGTTTACCTATATCTGCTGAGTTGATAACCAAAGTTATAGAGGCTGAGAAAAGTGCAGACATTAAGTCTTAAAAATACACGGAAAATTTCCATGGTCTTATTTTCCATCTCCACTCTACAGCAGAGCAGAGATGAATTAAGTCAAGCAAATTTTATTTTTATATATGGTGGAAGGGTGTGTGAAATAAGGATACTTTACACTAAGTTAGGCGAAATGGAGCAGATGGAGAATAAGAGGCACCAATTATTTTGTTCCGGAGAATTATTTTTTTATATAATGACCCTCTATTAATCATGGTATTCCTAGTAAGTATTATTTTAATCTTCCATCTCGTTCCATGACTGAGACCTTCTATTGGCCAGCCTTTTTTTTTCGAAAAATACAGCAGTCCCATTTTCCTGATTGTGGTAGCTCAAAATTTGCTATGGGACATTTTCAAATTTTTCTACGGAATTTTCATATTTTCTTCTTCTTTAATTTTCACAACATCAGCTTTTATCTGGAAAGCTAAGCACTCACACCTCCTCGTATGAGGCGTACAGATGAATGCATCTTTGTGGATACTTTTGCATTAGCTTTCCAGATAATAGGAGATATGGTGAAAACTAACACAGCAAATTTTAAGCTACCAGAATCAGGAAAATAGGACCATTGTATTTTCCGAAAAAAGGCATTTGCCACACTCATACGACGAGGAGTCAGCGAATCCGAGTAAATCGGGGTGATCGGGCAAATAAGCTGCAGGTTTCGATACTTAGAAATTTTAGTTAAAAATAAAATTTAAAAAAACATAGGCTGTGCCACACGACAGAAGTGGAAACTTATTAAATATTAAAACAAAATGAAATTCAAAAAAATGTATCTTGGAGGTGCCGGGCATCGATCCAGATTACTCTTTTATGTTAAGCGGATTTTCTACCATCTAAGCTGTCAATGGAAATAAGTGCGTCTAAACTGTATATCAGTATTTAGACCGACATAATACATGTTTATTGTAAATTTGATAGTAAGATAGACGATTATTCCAATTAGCGTATTTCAGAGACCAACAAGATATACAGGATAATCCAAGTAAACATTTAAATGCCTTATATCTCTTGTTACTGTCAAAACTCGAAATGGCGAAAATTCAAGTAGCTCATCCTGTATAATAGGTATCATCATATTTGTAATGTGGCCTCTTGTATGGTTTTTGGTCTCAAATGAGCAGCTTTTTTTTATATAAAAAAATATTGTTCTGGAAAAAAATCCCTAATTTTTTACCTATTAATCGATAATTTTACATTTTCAGTCAAAAAGCCACATTTTCGAAACATAAAAGCATATAGGGAGTTTTTATCCTATAAATTCCCTATCGAATTGTTGATACGGTAATTTTAACAATTCCGTAACATCAGGTTGTTCTGAGTTCGCTTGTATTTATTTTTGGTTTGAAATAATAACTTTTCATCTTCAACCTATTTTGAATTACTTTTTGAACCGACATGGTAGCAACAGTGTGGAAAATTCCGCATTAAATAGTACGAAAATATTAATAAATACTGCATTCTTATGTTGCCCAACAAGCTCATTTAAAACTAATTTTTGTCTTTTAAATATATCAGTCGATAATTATCTAGTTAATATAAAATGAAAATTAATATTACGGGTTGAATCTACCTGAAATTGATAAATAATTTCAAATATGCAGTTCAGATTTTATGCTTAAAGATCGGTCGCTTCGTACGGTGGAAAAAGGTGAAACATTTCAGATGACTGCGCGTCTGTGCAAATTTTTTTGAGATGTGGTTCTGATGGAAAGGTAGGACAGGATTTTTAAAACTTATCTTGTACCGGCGACCAGTGTGAGAGGTTGAGAGAAGGTAGGCTTGACATTTTCTTTATTTTTTTTTTGGCGTTATCTGATTTTTGTTTCAAGTTTTCTATCTCGAAAAGTCTGTAGGCAGAATAAAGCTGCTAAACTGGTGAATCTCTGATATCTGCCTACTATCATTTGACATACTACGTTGTCTTTTGCCGTGGGTATGTTAAATAAGCTCGTGAAAATCTGAGATATGCCTACTATCGTTTCGCATACCACGTTGCCTTTTTGCCGTGGGTATGTTTTTGCCTGTAGGGCATGTGTGATAGTGGGTTTTTGGAGTGAGGCTCTTGGATAAGAGAAAAAAGGGACTTGATTCTACAAAAGCAGGGTTATTGAATTTCGGATTTAGTTTAGCAACCAAACTAAAGAATCGATTAAAGTGGCCTATAGGGTTCACATTATTTAGGTTCTAGTTAGAGGAAGCATTTTTAGAAATTAATAACCAAAACTGTCTATAGTGTGGGAGGCAGAGTCTACTTTTCTCTGGTATCGGGATCGGGTGTTATGAGTTATATAGGGAATCAGAGTTAAGCTTAGTTAGTTGTTATTCGGCCTATATAAGCGTTTTATCGTCACTTCGTGATCTAAAGAGCACCTTCTCAAGCCCTTCTCGACCGTGGTCGGTACAAGATCATAATTGTTTGTTTGTTTTATTTCTCTGTTTCTGTTTAAATTTGTCATTGCCTTTATTTTGAATTAAACTGATTTTTGAGCTAGAAAATAGCTTTCAGGCAATATAATTGTTTTTTATTGAAATATTGTTCATCACAAACTTTCACATCTTAAACAGCTATTTATTTCATTTATTATTTTTAATCCGTTCACTGTTTAAACTGTAATTTAAAACCATAATTATTGTCTACAGTCTAAGCAATTCTGTGCAAATTGGCGGAGGCATATTTAATTAAATATTAGAGTTTTCCCTTCAGCGTGTTTTGTCATTCTTCAGCAGTGTTAATTGACATATAATTCTAGTTCTCTCCTGTCAATTTCTGTATTAAAAATCTAAGCTTAGACAAGCGACGGTCTCCGCCAAATTGAAATAGAGTTGTAACAACATTTTTGGTGAACTCTTTAACTACCTTGTACTGGTTTTTTTTTCATGCTACTGAGTCCGCACGCACTCGGCCTACCAGGACAGCTTCCAGTGACGTCACAGGACAGATCCTAGGCACTACAGCAATTTCCAGTAACCCTCTCCAGGAAGCTCGGACGAACCATAAGGTGATTAAAGAGCAGATATCGTCAAGAAAATTCAAGATAATCTCAAATTTCAATCCTTATTTTTGTTAGAAGGAAATAGAATAATAATTGTTTTTTTTGAAATTTTTAATCATTTATTTTGCACCTTTTCTCAACAACTGCACTCGGAAATAAACTTTAATAAGCATGCTCCGAACCTATACACACTGAGTATCTTTCAGTTTATCTTTTTAGTAAATTAAAGGAATAATTAAAAAGAAAGTGCCTTTATAGTGACAAATTATAATTATAGTAATTATAATAAGGCAATTGAAATTATATCTTAACAAATCAAAGTTTATCTTAACAAATTCAAATTTTATTGTAACACTGTTATCTTGCCTTTTTCGATCATCGCGACTTTTTCTGCGCTAGAAAAATCCAAATTGATCCTTTTTACAAAATTATACACCACTCTCACTCGTCATTCTCCAATTCTGGCCAATTTCAGTAAGGTTTCGAATTCGAAGACCATCAAAAAGGATGTGTCGCAAATTTGATGCTATACTTTGAAAATGGAAAATCGAATCTTAAAAACGTGCCAGATCTCAAACTTGCACTCACAGCCGTTTTGAAGTGGACGCCGACTTTACCCAATGTGCGTAGCGCGTGACGGCTCAGTTTCACTCTCTACTCACTCCGCCGACTTTATCCGAATGAGCTTGACGCTTGACGGATCGCATATTAACATTCTTGCTTGACGGATCGCATATTAACATTCTTTACAGACCTACGTGCTTGCAACACGGCGGCCCAGGTTCTGTTTCCGTCGGTGGCAAAAGATGTTCTTTTATATTTTTTTAAGGTTTTATTTGTTTCTTTTTTTTATTTGGGTTACCTTTGTTTGATTGCGCCCCAGAGCGAGCGAAGCGAGCGGAAGGCCATCCGTGAATAGTTAAGAGTACTCTTTTAAATTCTCAAAATCAATTGTTGCCTCCCCAGTTTTAATTGTCTTCCACCGAAAAAAAAAGTACCACATAATCACAGCACCGCATTTTTACTCCATTGCTATACCGTTTAGAATCCGTGAATATGCGTTGCTGGTTGCCTACTTGAGCGACCAATCAGAAGCGTCTAATTAGTGTCTTTTTTATGTTCAGCACACACATAAAAGGAAAATCCCATGCCATGGAGTCTAATATCTTGAGCAAGTGTTTGGGTGCCGATCTCCATAAATGGGAGCAGTATTCCAGAGATGGTCTTATCTGAGCCTTATAGAGGAGTAAGTGCTGATGAGGTGTACACAACTTTTTGCTCAATATAGTGCTCCTAGCTTTTGTGCTGATACCTCGGCGATTTTGGTGACGTGATTACGCCAAGACATGTTGTTTTCTACATTGATGCCCTGCAAGCTTATGTATGAGGCCAGAGTCAGTGTTTGTCCTGTCATTGACAAACCAGGTTCAGCGGTGTTGCTTTTTTGAGAAGACAGCTGCTTGAGTCTTTCCTGCATTAAACTGGACATTATTTTCCTCACCTATGGCGTTCATATCATCATTGATGGCAGCAATCTGATTTTCTCGCTCGCGTTGGGAACGAGCAACGGTCATTAGAGTCCGCGACATAAATGAGGATATAAGAGTGCTGCCGTCTGCAAAGCTGTAAATAGAATTGTTTGTCCTGTCTAAGAGATCGTTGATATAGAGCCGAAACAGTGTTTGAGTTAATATACACCCTTGAGGAACCCTGGCATTGATTTTAAATTTCTTCGAGAGATGTCCACCAATATTAACTCGGATGCTTTGATTCCTTAAAAAATTGGAAAGCCTTAGAAGCAGTGCTGGTGGTAGTCCGTCTGCTGCTGTCAATTTGCTTAATAATCCGTCATGCCACACCCTATCAAATGTTTTGGATATGTCGAGAACCACTGCACGACATTTGCCCGTAGCTCTCGATGGCTTTGGTCCACAGCTAGGCCAAGTAAGTCTGGAGATCTCCCGTTGATCTGTGCTTGCGGAGCCATACTGGCGATCGCTTATGATGCCTGCCGAATCGAGGTATTTTAAGCGCTGTTCGTTGATCAGTTTCCTCTTGGCTTTGGACATGATGGGAACTAAGGCAATTGGACGGTAATTATTTGAAACCGTTTTTTAAATCTCTCTTCGGGATTGGTTGCACTTGAGCGCATGTCCAGCTATAAGGAGATCATGCAGTTCTGTATGATAGGGAGAAAAGCCTGCATAGTGGAGCTGTTAGTTCAGCAGCATATTTCTTAAGCACTATTGCTGGAACACCATCCAATCCTGTGGCCTTGTTAGTGTCTGGGCTTTTGAGTATTCGTTTCACTTCGCGTTGGCGAAATACCAGACCAGGCATTGAGGAATTCACCTTTGGGAGAGCTGGGGGAGTATTTCCTTGATGTTCTAGGGTAGAATTTGCTGCAAATATTTCGGCAAGAATGTTCGCTTTTTCTTTGGTCAGTGGTGTGATTGACGTATTCGGGAAACCCTCATTGACAGCTTTGGCAACTGGCCAAAAGGATCTTGATCCGTTAGCGCAGTTGAGAAGCTTGTTCTTGATCTGCTCGGTATATCCCTTTTTAGCATTGACTGCTCTAAAGCAGTTTTTCCCAAACCCCTGTGCTTGAGATACGTTTCATAGAAGAGGGGATGAAAGCTTCCATACCAGCTAGGATAACTTGAGTTATCTCATCAGCAAATTCAGGGGTGTTTTGATTCATAAAGACCTCTTTCCAAAGAAAAGAAAGATAAAACTCGCGATGATCACGCCACTTAGCAGATTTGTAGTGCCAAACCTTTCGGGGTACCTGTGGCTCCTGTGTTTTGATAGTAAGTTCACAGCTTGCGGGGATAAGTTTGTGACCTGATAAGCCCAACATAGGTTGTACAGTTACGATGTAGAGGTCAGGATTAGTTACTAAGAATAGATCCAGGAGGCCAGCAAAGTCTTTTTGATGCTCAGGGATCCTGATATGTTCGTCAACCAGCTGAGTAAGTCCGTGACTTATAGCAAAAGACTCGGCTTCTCGTTTCATCGTCGTTTTTGTTGGAGTGTTTCAACCAGTCGATGTTATGTACGTTGAAGCCTCCTATTACACACAATTTCTGTCGTTGGATAGTTGATCTGCAGAAAATCGATTTAATTGTCAAGATTTGAGAAAAGTCGTTTATATTGGTGTTCGCTAGGTGGTCTATAAAGGCAACTAATAAATTTGGTGGCTCGATATGTGCTTAATTTGGACTACATGACGTCGAAGTCCTTAGGTTCGTATGCTTCTTCTCTTTGACAACATAAATCATCTCATATAAAAACAGCTAATCCAGAGTCATGTCGAAATCCGGAGTAAAGGCCATATCCGGGTATATTCAAGTCTTGATTTCACTTTTGTTTCTGATAGAGCTAAAATGTGAGGCTTATTTGATGTTAGGTGCTGGTGGACCAAGTAAATATTTGTGTTAATGCCTCTTATGTTGCAGAAGTCCAATCGCAGTCTATTTTCTATCCTAGGCCAGCCTCCACCCGGAGATCCGAATGGGAGGCTATTTTACTTCCGGAGTATTTTGATCTGGAAGGCGCCATCATGCAATATTTTTTCTCCTCTTTTCCACCCTGGGACCCGGATCACAACGACATGGTGACGAAACATGAACCAGGGGTCATTTCAAGTCACCTAAGCCAATATGGTGGCATTTAACCGGGCGATGCGGGTGGACCACATCTACCACTGCTGTCAAAAAAACGATTAA
Source organism: Pissodes strobi (assembly GCA_016904865.1). Lineage (NCBI taxonomy): Eukaryota > Metazoa > Arthropoda > Insecta > Coleoptera > Curculionidae > Pissodes > Pissodes strobi. Next base: position 22,819 of record MU189960.1, read on the forward strand.
TATCGCACGCCTATTGAAATCCACTTTTCAATACGTGTGTTGAATAAACTCGTCCCCTCATCCAGATCTATCAAGTCAACATATCAAATCAAATATGCTGTCAATATATGCCGTCAAATTGAGAGCATCGTCCTGTTGAAATTCCTTTTCAACACCTGTGTTGAAAAAGATTCAATATGCTAATGAATATATAAAGCGCTCTCTAGTTACGTTAACTGTGCTTTTTTCTTATTTTCATAAATGGAGATGGGAAACATATTTTTCACACCACTCAATTTGAAAATATGGTGTCAATCTGACAGAAAAACTGTTTATATAAAAATTAACAAAAAAAAGTTAACTATAGCACGCTTGTGATATTAGTCGTTTTGTTAAGCAATTGCAGCTTTGTTCCATTTGTATATATACATTACCCCTGTGAAAGTACGTCCTTCTACAACTGCCTTGCGAGTGTGTCCTACACTGACTGTGAGGGGATGTTACATTGTTACCTGTTTATCCCTGAATCACGTAAATGACCTAAATATACCCGTATTGAAGGTCGGTTTGACATCTGATATTTTGAAGAATTGGGCGGATACATCAAGACAACGTCGATCCGAATTTAACGGACTTTATTACTAACAACTTGAGTTTCAACATGGTAAATGTTTAAATATGAAATACGACATATAATACTTGGGAGCGGATTCATTCATAATTCATTAGTAATATCAAAATTTTACAAATTTTCTCTGCTGGTGCGAACGCTCCGACAGCATCCATCATTTTTTTTTACCCTTCAATGGTGGAAATCTTTCTTGAAAGTAGAATTCAAAAAGAGGAAAATTTCATCGACATAATTTTGTAATAATTCAAAATCAGCTAAGATATTGGATTCTAAAACAATATTGCAAAAAAATATTATTAACCCTATTCCCTCTCAAGAAGATATAGTGGCTTCGAAATTGTTGGAGCAGCGAAATTCAGAAAATGTTTAGGTCTATAACGGAGGCTCTTTTTAATTTCAGTTCTTGAAATATAATTAGCCAGGGCCAATCAGGCGAAGCTCACTGATATATCCAATCATATCTACTCGGACTGCGATTGATGGAAGATGGAAGAACAAACTTAATATTTAATTTGATCTTTCCTCTTAAAACGCCTTTAGCTTATTCCGATCGGACATTACAAAATACCATGGAACTAGACGCAATCAATAGGTAAATAAGCAATAACTGTTTTATAGTTTTAATCTTACTACGTATCCTATAATGCCTCACTGTGAACTATTGACGATAATTCTTAATGAAATATTTTAATATGAAAAGGGCAAGGTACGTAGATAAATTTCCAGAGCAGCGACCACGTATTTTACTCTAACAATAAGAAACACACTCCAGACGACAAACACGTATAGAGATTTCCGGCACACAGCTTAAATTTCCTAATTAAGCTAATCTGAATGAAACAAAACTGTTAAACCTGGTCCAAAGGACCAAGTTTTAGCCAAGGGGTTTTAAGTTAATTAAAGGGTCTCGCAGTAATATGTTAATATTATGCTTCATACTGGAACGACTGTCTTAAATAGGACTAGAAGCTCTGCATTACGTTTAAGGTAGGCTTCGCTATTAATGGTCTTAATATTCGAGTGAAAGATATGGACACGAAGGTTTTAATGGTCGGTATTATAACGAGTTACGACTTATGTACAGTTCTGGATTAATTCCGACCTCCCATTTACCCTTTGTGAAACGAGATATTTGACGACTTTTCAGGTAACAGAAGGTGACGTTATAGCACATACCTGATTATTATTTATTCTGTGGTTATGATGAATTTAACGTCGACATCTGACAATAGATGGTCCAAAATATTTAATAATAATCGCTTATTGCTATTTTTGAGGTCAATTACTTACTTCTACAGCACTAATATATCTGCGTTTCGCATTTTCGTAGTGTTTAACTCTAGGAGAAAATACGTCAAGATTTTGCTTGTCAATTTAAATTACGACTTTGTTTAATATGTAAATTAGGTGATCAGTTAGTGAGGTATTTAGTAAACGTCCGAGTTACATTTTATGCTACAACCTAGAGTCGTTTCACAATAGTGGCATATATGTAGGGGCTTTGATTTTCACTTGGCAATTTCATGACCAGTTTATGGCCTTGCTTATGTTGATTTAGTTTAAAATGGAGGTTTGGATTAAGGCTTTTTGCAGTATCCAGAAGCAAATCTGAGGTTTGGCAATATCGCAATTCCGCTCTGCAAAGTTAACGCTAAATTTATGACTTGGGTGACGTGCCAATTCAGTTCAAAGTGTTTGTGTTTGCTTTTATTACTAATATCTAGACATTTAGTTTCTATCCTATATACTCCATATTAGAAAAAAAAATTGTCCTTGTTGCTTTTTATATAGGTAACCTTAAACTGATTTACATTATGTTTATGATTTTTATATACTTGTTTCTTTCCCTCTTTCGTCAGCTTAAAATACCATTTCTTTATTGTTACGGTCAGAAAATGACCGTTTAATTAATTGCTAATTAAAGTCAAATTTCGTCTAACTTTCTACCATTAAAAACTTTATTAACCATTTCTGTTATTGAATTAATTTTCATTTACTATTGTGTTAAAGATGGAGCAGATTTATGATAGTGAGGATTTGTTTGTATAAGGATTAAATTTCAAGATAAGGCACATATAAGAATAATATTACATATTGATTGCAATACATAGTGTATTAATACTTCTCTAATCAATTACGGGTAAAATCCGGTACTTCGCATACATACCTGATTGTAGTGATTTAATAATCTATTTTGATAATAACCTTTTATTTCAGTAGATTGCCTCAAATGAAAGTAAATATTCAAAATTAAGTGGGTTTCAGGAGCTTGAATTTAGCTGGTTTCGAGAACAAGCTTGTCAAAAATGTTAATTTATCCTAAGATTTTTACTTAAATGGTCTCATAGATCCTCAATTATATAAGATACGTACCTCGTATGTGAGTAGTGAATTCTAATTTTAATGCACTCGGTATCTATTCCTGGTCGCATGTGGATTTTTTTTTCATCAAATTTCTAGATGGCCAGTCCTTGCTTTTCTTTGTTTGGATTTTCATTTGCCAATTTTATGACCAGTTTATAGACCATGCTTACCTTGATTTAGTCTATAATGGAGGTTTGGGTTACGTCTTTTTCCCATATTCAGAAGCAAATCTGAGGTTTTGCAATATGTGATTCATTATACATCGGAATTTTTTCTTGCTATTTGCAAAGTTAATGCCCAATTTCTGACTTTGGTTATGTGCTAATACAATTGAAAGTGTTTGTATTTAACTTTGTTACTAATACTCTAAAAATTTGGTTTCTGTCCCATATACCCAATATTAAAAAAAAAAAACAATTTAGTTGTGTTTGTTTCTTTTCATAACAACTCTTATAGGTATCCTTAAAGTGATTTATGTTATGTTTGTGATTTTTATATAGTTATTCCATTTCCTTTTTCGGCAGATTTAAATATAATTTCTTTAATGAAACAGTCAGAAAATGAGAGTTTACTTGATACTAATTAAAGTTAAATTTTATCTAATATTCTACTATTAAAATTTTTATTCACCATTCGGTTAAGAATAGAGCAGATTGTTGGTCGTGAGGATTTGTTTGAATAACGATTACATTTCAAAATAACGCATACACAAGAACGATATTGCAAACATTTAAACTACTAATTAGTAATCACCCTGTCCTAAGTTTGAATTTGAACTTGAAAAATATTTTATAAACACTCAAGTTAATTTATAAACAACCCTAGTGAACCGCCAGGCAATAATCAAGCGGACCATCAGTCGAATAGGCTTTTGTCTCTCACCTACTGCAGTCCACAGCGACGTAGTAGGGCTCTAACCATGTTCTAGTCTTCAGACCCAACTCGAAAACTGCAGCTCACAGGAACGTATTTCTTGAGGGATACCTGCCTTAAAAGTACTAAAGTCGAATCCATGATAGATCTGTCAAAATTCTAAGTCAAGTGACTTTTAAAGTTTAACAGTTATAGTGTCTTAAAGTGCTGGGTGAAATTAAGATAAACAATGAACCTTGAATAATTGTTTCATGAAATAATCAAACCTAAACATAAATTAAAATACAATACCGCTCTTCTTCTTCTTGAGGTCCCTTATCCACTCAGAGAGAATGTTGCCGACAATTCTGGCATATCATTTTCGATCTTGGGCGGCTCTGAAAAGTGAATAGGCGTCGAGGTTAGTCCACTCTCTTATGTTCTTCAGCCACGAAAATCTCTTTCTCCCAATGCCTCTCTTTTCCTCGATCTTTTCTTCCATAATTAGCTTTAGGAATTGGTACTTGGAATTTCTGAATATATGCCCTAAGTATACAGTTTTCCTCCTTTTCACTATTTGTAGCAATTATCTTCCTCTTTCCATTCTATCTATGACTTCATTGTTCGTGACGCGATCCGTCCATGGAATCTTTAGCATCCTTCTGAAAACCCACGTCTCAAAGGCTTCCAGTCGGTACATGGCACTGGCCTTTATTGTCCATGTCTCCACTCCATATAGTAGCACAGGGTAAATGTAACATTTCACAGAGTGGTACCGTGATTTCAAATTAAGGCTGTTGTTGCTGAGAAGAGTTCTCATGTTCATGAATGCCACTCTGGCTTGGTCGATTCTGCTACGTATCTTTACATCTGGGTCTAGGTCTTCAGTTATCCAGCATCCTAGATATCTAAATTTTGTGACCTATTGGATTTTCTTACCATTCACTCTGATGTTCAGGAGCACATTTGGTGTTCTGCTGACCATCATTACCCTCGCTTTGTCCGTGTTAATCTTTAAGCCGAGTCGTTCTCCTTCGGAAGATATTCTGTCAATAAGGCGTTGAAATGCTTCCTGGCCATCTGCCATTATGACTGTGTCGTCAGCGTAACGTAGACTGTTGGCCACCTGACCATCTGTATCTTTCAAGGCACTTTTGAAAATTGCTTCAGAGTACAGATTAAAGAGTAGGGGGACGCAACCCTTCTCGAATGACGCAACCCTTCTCTATCGGGAATTTCTGTGTAGTATCACTTCCCACCTTCACTGATGAAGTTTGATTTATGTATAGGTTCTTTATAAATCGTAAATTGTTGTTATCTATCATTCTATCTTGGAGCATTTTTATTAGGTTAGTATGTTTGATACAATCGAACGCCTTCTGGTAATCTATGAAGCACATGAAAACGTCCTTCCATTGGTCTCTGCATCTCTGGAGTCATACGGTAAGGCTGAGGAGTGCTTTACGTGTACCGAAGCCTTGACGGAACTCAAACTAGGTAGGGCCAATGTCTCTTTCGCATCTATTGTAAATTCTCGTATGAATTATCTTTAGGAACATTTATAGGACTTGACTCAGTAAGCTGATCATTCGGAATTTATCACAGTGGTTTGCGTTTGGTGTTTTGGGGATCGGTACAAAAATTGACTGGAGCCAGTCCTGTGGTATCTCGTTCGTCTCATATATGTTGTTGAATATTTCTACCAGTTAGTCTATACTCTATAGTATTATCATTATTTAGCAGTTTTATTATCTCTACATGTCTGGACCTGCTACTTTTCCTTGCTTGCTTTGTTAAATTGCCTTGAGGGCCTCTGATTTCAGTATTTTTGGGGAGGGTTCACCTTAATAATCATCTGTGAAATCTCTTATAGTATTCTCCGCATATAGTTGTTGCGTGTAGTTCTTCCAATGCTGATGGAGTTCCTTGGAAGCAGAGATGATTCTATTGTCCTCGACTATGTTGTTCAGATTGCAAGGCTTTGTTCAACTTGTAACTTCTTTCACTAATTTATGTATGTTAAAATGATCATGTTTCTCTTCCAGTTCTTCCAGCTCTGTGCACCTTGCCTGTAACCATTGTTCCTTAGCTTTACGGATCTCTTTCCGAATTTCTTTGTTCATCTTCCTGTACTTCAACTCGTCCTTCTTCTTGAAGGACCTACGCTTAACCATAAGTGTCAATATATCCTCTGTCAACCATTTCTTTTTTTTTGTTGCTTGGTAGACCAATTTCGTTCTTTGTGACAGTCACAATGGCGTCCTTAAAGCTATTCCAGGTGTCGTCTACGCTAGATGGGCCCTGATTTCGGGACATGGTTCCGGCGAATGTCGCTCTTAAAGGCTCTATTATAAACAATTCAAACCATACCTCAACTGGAAGAACATGCGTGTTTTTGTAATCGGGTATGGTGTAAACTCATTAAGGCTATGACCAATTGATGTTTTTATTGTTTTCTCATTAAATCTTTGTCCAATATACGTTGTTATTGTTTTACCAAAGTACCTTCTTTACTATCTCTTCTCATCTAACGTGGATCGATCCATAATCTAAGCTATATAACCTGCACACCATTCCAGGCGTGGCGTCACGGAAAACTAAACGTGACAGTACTATTATATTGATCATATTACACAGTATATTAATACCTCTGTAATCATTTGCGGGTAAAATCCAGCAATTTGCATACATACTTCGTTGCAGTGATTTAATTATCTATTTTGACATTATTCCTTTATTTCAATGAGAAAGTGAAAATGATGTAGTAGCGAGTTAAAGCTTGTTAGTTGGCTTTCATAAAAGCTTTAACCAACTTCATTCGCCTAGAAAAGTTCAAACTAAAGAAATCGAAGACACTTCCAAAAGCTAATATAAATAAAGAAAAGCATGGACAGACCTTCTATAAATTTAATCAATGAAGTCCACATGCCACCAGGAATAGATATCGAACGAATTAGAATTAGAATTTACTACACGCATACAAGGTACATATTTTATGAAATTATGGAATTTATGCGACGATTTAAGTAAAAAATTTTGGCAAACTAAGTTCAAGCTTCTGAGACACACTTAATTCTAAATATTTACCTTTATTTAGGTAAATATTTAGAATTAGGTGTGTCTCAGAAGCTTGAACTTAGTTTGCCAAAATTTTTTACTTAAATCGTCGCATAAACTCCATAATTTCATAAAATATGTACCTTGTATGCGTGTAGTAAATTCTAATTCTAATTCGTTCGATATGTATTCCTGGTGGCATGTGGACTTCATTGATTAAATTTAAAGAAGGTCCTTGCTTTTCTTTGTTTATATTAGCTTTTGGAAGTGTCTTCGATTTCTTTAGTTTGAACTTTTCTAGGCGAATGAAGTTGGTTAAAGCTTTTATGAAAGCCAACTAACAAGCTTTAACTCGCTACTACATGTTTGAAGTTATTTGCGGGCTTATAGTATCCTAAAATGCCGTAATATTTCGGTTCTAAATTGATTTTGTGTAATATGGAATTTGTTTTTTTTGTTGCTGACATTTCAGGAATCGTTTCAGCCAACGTCTCGATTTGGCATTTTATCTTACGTCTGTCGTAGTAAGCTGCATTTTATTAGTCCTCTTCACTTATCAGCTTGAATGACTCATTTCGAGCTGCGGTGTTACCAAACCGAGATCAATAAATATTTGTTTCTGGAACTACTTGTTGATGAATTTTAAAGATCATAAGTACCGGTGTCGAAATGCAATGTAGTGGTGTTAGAAAAATCACAAAACGAGAGTAGTTTGGGTTCTCGGATGTCGTCAATGCTCGTAGGAACAGGTTGTCCAGAACATATGGATTACATTTTTTGTAGCCCTGTTGAATGGAGCTACCCTATTGGGCGGAGCAGTGGAACGCAGTTAGTCATTGAGTGACGTTAATTACGAAATACATTTTATAGAAATAATGGAAAAATAATTAAGTACCTATTTTTTGTGATCAGAGTACTTATTTAACAGAGGGGGGGAGGATTTCTCAGGTCAAAATCTTGGGTCCTTTATAACCTTTCCATCGATAAAAACTGAATAAAGATCATACTTTTGAGGTAGAGGGTTTTAAATTAATTAAAAAAAATAGTACGTCTAGGTTTCATATTTTGGCAAGTTACGTTTATAAAGAGTATATCTGGATACGGAACATAGGCAACTTTAATGGAAGCACAAAAGATTAAATTTAAATATCATTCGGCTAAGACAATAACGCATTTGACTTCGCTAAAAGTGCACTAAACAACGGTTTCTAGTTATCACGCTAACAATGGGAGTGTCTACCCACACGGCGACGTAAAAAAACACACACAAAACTTTGGTTCGCGGACGCGACCAGTTCTAAGTTATGGCGTCGAGACATCAGACAGAAATATGTATTCTGGTAGCTTCAGAATACAATAGCCCTGAAAGCAGATGGTTATCGCCTCTTGACACTTTTTTGTTATTTCTAAATCGTGTGGCAAAAATGGTGTGCGCGATATTTATTGGATTTGATCGACTATCGTCTGGTTTATGCCTTGTAAGGCAGCGCTTTCAAGGTTTGGAAGTAGCATATTATTATGGGCAGTTGAATCTACAATCTTGGCTTTACGTTGCATCATGTGTAGAAATAAAACTGAAAACCTTTGAAATACTGTAAACCTTGCATGGTCAAAATATTTTCTTACACTTTTATAGGACAACTATAATTTTATTAAAACGTCTTACACTTTTCGTGACTATTAAAGAAGGTCAATGATGGCAAGACCTATGATACGGGGCGCTCTAAGAACTAAATTAAAAGTGCGTAAACGCAACCTTTTAACAAATACAAAAATATAAATAATAATAATCATTGCTAAAAGAAGTGATTTAGAGTTGAACAAAAATTATCTGTAAATGAAAGACAAGTTAATTAAATCGCTGTTTCTATTGAACACAAAATACTTGAAACATGGTAGCGCCCCGGAACGAGCGAAGTTAACATCACTCTTTTAAATTCTGGAATCTGATTATTCTGATTGGTCCGAGAATGCATCTGATTCAATTCAGGGCGGTCCAAATTCTCGCAACATATTACTGCTATTTTACTAGGAATGTTCTACATTATCGGCGCCATGATATTTTCATTAAATCTATTGTAAAAAATAATAATCCTGATGGTTAGCATGCAGGTTATGTAGCTCAGTTAGGATCAATCTACGTAAGGTGAGAAGAGATGATAAGGAAGACACTTCGGTAAAATAACATCAATGTCTATTGGTCAAAGATTTGATGACTTTAGACTGAACCCTATTATTAGAACAAGCATGTCCTTTCGGTTAACTATGGTGAGTTGTTTTTAAGTTTTCGTTCCTGTTTTATATTACCATTTTTTAAGAGTGGTGTTTTAGTTTATGGTTAATAATTATCTAAATGTTCTTAGTTTATCTTATTTTCATTTGGCACTGTAATGCATTGTAAGTATGGCAGTTTGAAAATCACTTAACCTAGAATTTGATAGATCCATCTATCGTCTTTAGTAATTTGGAGACTGCGTTCCTGTGAACCACAACTCCGGAGTTAGGCTTGAGGATTAGGGTATCTATAGAACAACCAGAGACTACTTTCCTTGGACTGCAATGCAATGGTTAGATCGAACTAAGAGAAAGACATCTGATGGCCCCTTTGACTATTTATACAAAAAAATCTAAAAAAGGTTCATATACCATTGTGCTGTCCGCTCGTGTTGCTTATAATTTGTCTTGAATGTTTGCATAATATTTTCCAAGTTCAAGTTCAAACTTAAGACAAGGGTGATAATTAGTTTTCAATTTAAATGTTTTAGTAGCTGGCACATGCACCTTCACTGATAACGTTGGACCTTAGCCCAAGTTCAAGTTCAAATTTAAGAGAGGGTAATAATTAGTTAGCAGTTTAAATGTTTTAGTATTTCACAGATGTCCCGTCCCTGGTAACGTTAAACCCAAACGTTTTCCGGGACCCCTACGTTTGTATAGGTGATCCTCGTAATAATTTCCGAAGACTTCTTGCTGATGTGTAGAATAGTGATTTTTCACTTACAATATTAACTGGTATATCACTGAGAATCCTTTTGAGCAGTTGGTATTTTTTTATCAGTTTGTTTGCTTCATTTTCTTACTGATTTATGACGTTTTTTGCCTATGATATAAATTAGTTGTATTTATTTCTTGTACTATATACTTATTGTTTTTTCGTGGTATGACCTTGAACTAGGTGGGTTCATATGGTATTAATATTGACCAAAATACTAAAATCTTAGACCTGCCCTTAAATGCCTGTGCAGTATCCTCGTGTGACGGCAAAATCTATGCATTTAATGACTATCACGAGGTGGCGCCACTTGTCTTTTACGACTGCTGCTAGGTGGCGATCTGTATTCTGCGATGATTAAACTAACTGAATTTAAGAGCGTGATTTCAATTTTAAATTACAATTTAAATGTTTTTGACGTAGACCGCTATGCCTACTTTGATAACACCCTGATGTGTCAGGAACCGTGTTTCGTGATATCACGCCTTGACAGATAGGAATAACGTAATAAGTCAAAAATAGAAAAGAAATAATTAATGTTTGTTTGGTTTACGGAAGGCAAATGCTAAAACTCAAACAAAAAAAAATCCAAAAACGTAAAAAGAAAATCCAAAAAGTTATACAAAGTGTAACGACTCACATCACCTGAGGGTTGATAGGTACACATTTTAGTTCATCGTAAATCTCACCGTCATCAATCAAAAGCAAAGCATTATTTGCAACTTAATTTTTTTTGTTTAGATATCCCGACTGCTTTATTTGTGACATATTTCTATCTACTTACCTAATATTATTTTAATATCTTTTAAAATGTTTCCTCTCTTAGCTGAAAGCATTTTTTGTATACTTTTATTACTAATATATTTAAATTAACTTTCATCTCATATATCCAAGAGTAGAAGGAAGCAGTTTAATTGCCTTAAAAATGTATTTTGAATTATGGTTGAACTTATTTAACTTGGCCACCTAGTATGCAGATAAAAACAAAACAGAGCCTATGGCATTAAGTTAAAAACTGAAGAGAAATACTAATAAATATTGTTAAAAAGTAAATCAGAGGGTATTTTAATCAATCTGACTTTTATAATACTTATTAATATACTGAGAAAAGGAATAAATATTACTAGTTTAAAGGAAACACTTGGTATCTCATGAAATAAGTGGAATATCAAAATCGTGAGAGATTAATTTTTGCCTATTAACAAGTGAAAAACTCGGTAACCACAAAGGTTGGGAAAAAATATGCTTCTCGTTCACACCCTGTATACAACAGGATATCTGAAATTATAAAAATCGACCTAGACCATTTTTTACAAGTAAATTTCAAGTTATGCAAAATTATTCAACTTTAAAATCAACCCAAGAATTCTATCGGTTCGCTTCATTTGACCAATACTCTATGTTACGATCAAATCTTTAATAGTTATTTATGTAACAAGAACGTAGTTGCTCTTTTTTACGAATCTGAAATTTTGTAGTACGAACCGTATGCGGGTGTGATAATCACAATCAACCGAAAAAAGGCCTTCATATGCAGGACGTAAACGGAAGTTCCTAAATGCTGAAGTGAAATCTCAAGTCTGCATCGTCTCAGCTAATGGCATAGCCTAAAGAAAACTATAGCCGCGACACTCGGCTCGTTTAGTGGGGTACGGAATCAAATTTTCTCCGTGAAGCTCAGTGAAGGGAGGATACCACGTAGTTGGAACTCGATGCCAATCGTACGCGCTTACCTGGGCCGGAGTGCAATAAATTTTCATAGGAATTAAAATAGAAAAAGATTCGTTGTTTGGGTAAATAGACGTTATGCGTATATATTGTTTTGTTTGTATGTTATATAAATAAGTTAATGTTTATGTGTTAAAATGGGAAAAGAACGGCAGAATTATGCAGCTAGTTGGTTTGTTTATTTAAACTTAAATTTGATCATAAGGTATCGGAATCGGTTCAAATGACTAAAATAAATTGGAACTAACTGAAACCAACCGAAAGTTAATTGAACGACTAATCAAAGCTAGCCAAAAGTAACCATAAGCTCCAAAACAGGCTAAAAAGTACCTATAGTAATCGGTTACAAAAATTAAAGTAAGTTAAAATTAACCAAAACGAAAGGAATTTAAGCGACTAACTAAAAATATTAAATTTGCTTATAACGTATAGGAACCGATTCAAATGACTAAAATAAATTGGAACTAACTGAAAGTAACCGAAAGTTGATTGAATGACAAACCAAAAGTAACTAATAGCACAAAAACGGACTAAAACGTATCGGAACCGATTAAACATGTTAAAGTAAATTAAAACTAATCCAAATTAACCGAATATTGGCAAGTTAACAAAGACATTAAAATTGGTTATAACGTATCGGAACCGGTTCCAATGACTAAAATAAATTAAAACTAACTGAAATTAACCGAAATTTGATTGAACGAAATAAATTAAAACTAACCCAAATTAGCCGAATTTTGGCGACTAACCGAAAGTAATCAAAAACTTTAAAATTGATTATAACGTATCGGAACCGATTCATATGATTTAAATAAATTGAAGCTAACTGAAATTAACTGAAAGTCGATTGAACGACTAACCAAAAGTAACCAAAAGCACCAAAAGGGCTAAAACATATTGTAACAGATTAAAATTATTAAAGTAAGTTGAAACTAACCCAAATTAACCGAATTTTGGCGACTAACCTAAATTAATTAAAAACATTTAAATTGGTTATAACGTATCCGAACCGATTCAAATTACTAAACTAAATTAAAACTAACTGAAATTAACCGAAAGTCGATTGAACGATTAACCAAAACTAACCAATAGCATCAAAATGGCTAAAACGTATCGTAACAGATTAAAAATATTAAAATAAGTTGAAACTAACCAAAATTAAGCGAATTTTGACAACTAACTTGAATTAATTCAATAACTAAAATAAATTGAAAGTAACCAAAATAGCTTAAAAATAATATTAAGAAAGTTAAAACTAACCCAGATCAATTCAATTTTGGCGACTATCCTAAACACTAAACTTGGTAATAACGTATCGGAACCGAAAGTAATCGATAGTTGATTGAACGACCCAGTTTTGGCGGCTAACCAAAACTAACCAAAAATATTAAAATTGGTTATAATGTATCGGAACCGGGTTCAAATGACTAAAATAAATTAAAACTAAACGAAAGCTGATTCAACTAACCCAAACTAATTAAAACCACCAAAACGGACTAAAACGTATCATAATAGGTTACAAAATTTAAAGTACCCAAAAATAATCGAAAATTAATAATATGGAAACATTCATAATATATATACGAAGGGTACAGGGGAAAAACGATGTAAGCGCCATTTCCAGGAAACTTTTATTATTGATTTCACAGAAAATTTTATTCTTGATAAAAGTTTTGACAATGTTAAATTAAGACTAAGTATTACAGGGTACTTAAAAAATACAAAAATGGTGGTTAAAAAAACAAAAACTTAGGAATATCGGAAAAGCTTCTACAGGAAAAATAAAGCTCCTATTAAGGTAAAAATAAAAGTCAAATACCATATTTTCCAAAAGTGCATCGTTGCTGAAAAAAATAAGGACAAAATTAAGAAAAAACGGGTTTTTTCAGTAATTGAAATAGATTTTCTCCGCAACGGTGCGGTGCACTTTTGGAAAAAATGGTATTTGACTTTTATTTTAATCTTAATACGAGCTTTATTTTTCTGTAGAAGGTTTTCCGATATTCCAAAGTTTTTGATTTTTTAACCATCATTTTTGTATTTATTGAGTACCCTGTATAACTTATCTTTAATTTAGCATTGTCAAAATTATTTTTTTTCAAACACCAACTTTTATCAAGAATAAAATTTTCTGTGAAGTCAATAATAAAAAAGTTTCCTATGGAAATGGCGCTTAGATCATTTTTCCCCTGTACCCTTCATATGTATACACATTTTATCGAAATAACATGTTTTTAATTTTTTTATTAGTCTTACAACCATTTCATCATTTAGCCATGTTGATTTCAGTTTGACAATATAATTGAATTATATTTCAATATAAAAGGTCTCAAAAGAGCGGGACATATTTTCCGATTTTCGAATTCTTCTAAAAATTCTAGATAAATTTCATGTAGCATGTCGAATAGCCTCCTTTCCATTTAAAGAATTTGATCTGTTTAACTTAGCGCGAAACGATTTGCATCTTCTTATCTTAGTTATTTAGTAATTATCTAATACGAAATTTTCGGTTTGGTGGGGAGTATTTTCCCGGTTGTGGTTATGTGGAAGATAAGAAAGTGTAAAACATTTCGTTTAACAATAAACAGTTCGTATTCTACCATAAAGGCGTAAGTCTCAAAAACATTGTTTTTGCTGGTTGTTTTTCGTAAAAGTCGATCGTTATCCACATATATCCATTATTTCAGATTTGATCAGCACCTTGATATCATTTTGATTCGCTGTACCTTTTTTGGTTTTAAAGATACCAAGGTAAACAAAAAAGCAAAATGTAGGGTAGGTAGCCAAGTTTTTTCTAGATTACATATAAAACACCAATAATTTTCTGACATAAAAGCCTAATTTATATATTTTTTAAATAGAACACCCTGTATATTACTACATTTTTGGACTCTCTAGTGAAATCAAAACACATGTCGTATATAATATCCTATACCTATCTTTAGCTGTTTACGAAATATTGACAGTTGAAAGTCGGGCATTTTGACAGGCTCTAAACCGCGCGAGAGCAAAGAAAACGGTTTGCACATTCCTATCTTAGGTTTCATGACCTATCGAATGACAGTAACTTTCAATTTAACCCGCGGATAAAATTAACCGGAACTTTTAAACCTCCGGTTAAATTAGAAGTTACTATCATTCGATAGCTTATGATAACCCAGGATAGGAATGTGCAAACCGTTTTCTTTGATCTCATGCGGTTTAGATTTTAGAGCCTGTCGAAGTGTCAAAATGCCCAACTTTCAACTGTCAATATTTGGTAAACACCTAAAGAAAGATAGGTATAAGAAATTATACACGAAATGTGTTTCGACTTCTCTAGAGATTCCAAAAATTTAGTAATATACAGGGTGTTCCATTTAGAAAATATAGAGTAGGCTGATATGTCAGAAAATCGTTAATGTTTTATTTTATATGTAACGTAGAAAAAAATTTGGCTACCAACCCTACATTTTGCTCTTTTGTTTAACTTGATATCTTTAAAAACAAAAAAGTTACAGCGAATCAAAATGTTATCAAGATAAATTGAAAGCACGGTACAGGTTGCTCCGATTTAGCGTAATTGTGCACTTCATGCATAAACTAGTTCGTGAACTATATATAGCCAGATCAAAAATTTACTTTCATTTCACCATCTTGACAATATTTTTATCTAGCGAATAAAATGAAAAAGCTGTTACGAAAAAATTTGCAAAATCGTACATAATACGTTTATAAAATTGTGCATATAAAACAAAATTATGTACTTATATAAGATCTTTTTTTAGCTTAGAAGAGAACAGATAAATCAAAATTTTCAAAATTATTATTGCAGATCTTCACAAGTTCGTCTAAGACCGTAACTACTTGTGCAAAATAAAATCTCATATAAAAAAAACTTTTGTTGTGTGTAGATCTTGTTGATATTTAAAGATTAACTTGGAGCTTATATTCTATTATAGTTATATTCAGCATTCAAGAATGCTGTACTTACTACAAGTAATCTACATTCGCCATTCTTAATTTCACTTCTAAAGACATTTTTAACTATTTCTTTCAGGTGTAATATTTAAATAAATATCCGGCTCTCTTTATGCAGCTTTTTGGATCAAAAAAATGGTTATTCTCTACTCGAAATAAACAGTATTTTATAAATCATATATTTTGTGATGAAAGTTTAAATAAAATAACAGGGGAGAGTAACAATTTTAGTATATAACGTCCCAAAAAATTTTAGTACGGCTCACTTCACTAATGATTGCCGCGGCGTTGACGTCAAGTTAGATTTATTTATTTCCTCCCCACCACATAGTGATAAAGTTGGTCCTCGCTTCTCAAAGGTGCCGCGCTTAAGTGTCGCAGCTATAGTTTTCTTTAGGCTATGCTAATGGCGTACATTTTGGCTGAGAAAAGAGCCGATTCGACAAATAAGTCAAAATTGTGAACAACATCCTGTTGATACTTTTTTGACCTGAATCGCACCATCTCTCAAATTGCTCGATCCCGTTCGTTACTTGCTGCAAAAGGGAAGGTTTTCAATGTAGTGCAAGAGTACGAATTGCAGCAGCTTCATGTGAATAGCCAACAAAGAAATTCCATGTTTAGTGTGTATTCGTCAACATCATCAGCACAAACGACCTTTGCCTCAACGCCTGCGCACATCAGACGGCAATGGACTGTCTGTCAAAATATATGGACCTCAACATTTTTCAAACCATGTTGCCGGATACTCGGCAACATCATCATCACAAAAAAATTGACCGTTTGCAGATGTATATGGACCTCCACATTTTCGTAACCATGTTGCCATGTCCTGTGTGTATTCTTCAACATCATCAGCTCAAACGTCCTCTGCCTCAACGCTTGCGCACATCACACCCTCAGAAGAAGTATATGGACTTCCACATTTTCCAAAGCATGTTGTACCAACAGCAAAATGGCCCACCATCATTACAGAAGAAGACATTAAACCATAAGCATCATTTGCACAACTTTTCTAAAGTTGTCTGTTTGAAATACATATTATAACTTTTATGACAAGACATACATCGTTTCGTTTTTTTTTGTTTTTCATTCGTTTTAGTGTACCTCAAATTCTTGGAATTTAAAAAAAAAGTAAAAAGGCATTACGTAAGGAAACTAGTATTTTACCTCAAAAAAACTGCCAAACGGTGTTTTGCTTAGACAATTTTTCTTGGAGTTTAAGTTGCAACAGGTTGAACGCCGACATCGACATTCTAAAATATTCATAAAATTTTGTCTCATCGTCCAACAGACGAGGTAAAAGTGTGGAAAACTCTTGTACAGATCTTCTTTTCCAAGCAGCATGTACCCAAAATCTGCGCTTTCCTCTGTTCTCCATGAAAGATCTTTGATTTCCTTCAGCTTCTTTTTCTAAACAAAGTGTCACCATGGCTAAATCGCTTTTGCTAAAATTTTTGAACGTTTTGCGCACGGGACCTTCCGCGATATTGTTTAAATCGAGACTGGCCAGTGGCGGATGCGATCCGATCCCGCAAATCGGAAAGGAGCCAGATGGGTGTATGACATGTGTGCTCACCTCTTTCCGACCCCGCACCGATCCGATTCTTGGGGACAACATCGGACCGGAGTCGGATCGGAGAGGTGTATGCCAAGTGTGTCTTTGCCTTAATCCTGTTTGCAGATGACAGTACTCTTGTCTCCCAATTTAGATCAGAAAAAACTTTACCACCGACTGAGATTTATCACCGCAGACAGGAGCAGATTACAGCAGTTAATCAAGACCTGGAGAAAGATCAAACTAGGGGCGACAGAAATTTGGTCCAGTTCAATGTAGCAAAGACCCAAGCAGCCACGTTTACCAAGAGAGCCAATACGGCGTGCCCTGGCATCATTATGGCAGGATCGACCATTCCTTCATCCTCGTCAATCGGACTACTGGGTGTCTCGGTCAACAGCAATATGTCCTGGCATGACCACCTTGCTAACATCGCAAAATCAGCCTGCAAGAAGCTTGGCGCAACAAAAAACTGTACACACCGCAGCAGTTGCTCTTGCTCTACAAAGCGCAAATAAGGCCGTGCTTAGAATATTGCTCACACATCTGGGGTGCCGCACCAAAGCACACCCTAAAGCTGCTGGATTCCATTCAGAAGAGAGTTGTGCGTCTCATCGGCGACCCGGAGTTAATCCGGAATCTGGATCGTCTAGAACACGGCAGATATGTGGCCAAGATGTCTCTGTTTCAACTGTCAGACAGTCACGATAGATGGCAAGAGCGCACCAGTTCGTCGTACAAATGGAAACACCTAGAACGTCGCTTTACAAGAACTCCTTTGTCTGGCGCACTGCATCACTGTGGAACTCACTCCCAAGACATCTGTGTCCCCTAATTACAACTTACAACTATTCAAGAACCGTGTCAATCAACATCTTCGCACACACACCGCTCGTCGAGGTGTGTGCCACTGCCACAAAAAAAATAATATTCAATAAACTGTTCACATATTTTTTCCATAAAAATTATGGAATATCCAGATTATATAATAAATAAATTCAATTTATGCACTAATGAATAAAGTGAGACTATTTACGCACTAGTGCATAAAAATTCACTTAACGCACTGTAAAGTTAGTACTTGATGCACGATAGTAGAATTTTTTTTTTTGCAATACTGGTTTTCTAATATCTAAGGAACCCAAGGAATATATTCGACTGGGTCGATTAATCAATCGATCGATCGACTAATCCATAATGTCACATATAGAATATTTGTAGATCTATGTCACGCCTTGGTTGGCGTGCGGGTTATATAGCTCAGATTCGGAATCGATCTACGTCAGGTGAGAAGAGATGATGAAGAAAGCACTTTAGTTAATAAGAATAACAACGTCTATTGGTCATAGATTTAATGATAAAACAATAGCAACGTCTATTCGTCAGAATCTTAATGAGTCTGCACTATACCCGATTACTATGGTGCATGTGCATGTGCTTTCGATTGAAGTATATTTTTGAATTGATTATAGGTCTTCGGTCACTGTTTTATAATATAGTTTTCTTAAGAGTTGTGTTGTCTTTTATTTATGGTTGGCTTTGTCTTAAGTATACTCAAAATTTACACTGCACTCTAACTACTTGACAGATCCTACTTTGAAAATTATCTTTCCCAGAACTAACAAATTTATCGTAAATTCGACTTTTACTACTGTACGTAGGCAACCCCCAAGTCCACGCATATGTGTGCTGCGAAACTCAGCTTTGGGTCGGAAATAAGGTTGTGGGTTAGGACCCCACGTACATGTGTACTGCATGGAACTGGTTTAGATGAGAAACAAAGTCTGACGAACTGATGGTTCCCTAGCTTATTTATATAATAAAATGTGCTGATCGTTGCACGTTTAAGGTTTATAATCTCTTGCGTTGACTACTCGCGTTCTTTATAATTTGTCTTTAATCTTTACATAATATTTTCAAGTTTAAACTTAGGGCAGGGTGATATTTACTTAGTAGTTTATGCATTTTAGTAATTCACATAATATTATGTCGGATAGTCGCAATAACCGAATTCGAATTTTAAGCATGACTTTTGATAATTGTGCACTTTGCCGACATTAATTTGCTATAAAAATAGGGGCACAGAGGCATTTTATTTACTTCGCAGTTTGTGATAAAACTACCCACTTCTGGTTTAATATGTCACGAACATTTACAGGAACACTGTAATCTATGTCACAGCAGCCTTTCCAATTTTAATCATTCTCTATCTGCAGAAATATGTCCTGCAGAAACCGTCCACATAGCAAAGCATTAATATGAATTTCACATCGTAATGCGGGCTTATTCATTTATCATATTACCAGACGAAAGTAAGAGGCATCCGCGAAATATTAAATATCTCTTATTTTGTGGAAAATGTAAAGGAAAAAGGTCAAGTAGCACGCAGACGAATAATTTTCCGGAGCGATTTCAAGAATTTTATTTGAGCGGATAAATGTGCCGGGAAACTGCGGATCACTGCTCTAAGTTTAAATATTTTAGATGGTGTGAGTGCTTCGAATAATTACTCCCTTGTTGAGCGAATGATAATAAAGATTAAGAGCAAATGTAACTATATTTTTTGCATTGTTGGATTCTAATGTCTGACCCTAATACGCAAACAAAACTAATATGCTAATAAATGTTTTTAGTGTGCTAAGTGTTTTACCTTATTACTTATTACATGCAAAAGACAAACACATTAAACTTGCAGAAAGGTAATTCGGATTTGTTGCAAATAAATTATTTCTTTCACGAATCCCTACATATTATTTTCAAAAGTCAGTATGACAAAAAATCTAAATTCAAACACTGGGTTCTTATCCATAGGACCACATCAATACCTAAATTGAAAAATATTAGAAAAAGAAAACAAAATGCGTATTAAAAGGGTTCAGGCATGTGAGAGTGCTCTTCACAGGACACTGCCGCTTGCACCAGCATTTGTATCTACTGCGAAGAAGATTCGAAATGCAGGTGGTGTACAACACGATTTTCTTATTAGTGTTAAAAATTAAAGAATTTTAATTATAACAAACCTAACACCGGAGAGTCGTGTATGCAATACCCTACCCGAAATGGAGTTCATGTGCGCCACCAGTTCTACCAGCTAAACTGGAAAGCTCCGCTGGTGTTGTACGGGGCTGTAGGCACGTTTTATTAATCAACATTATATTAAACAAGAAAACACAATCTTAATTTAAGGTTCGATTTATTGGCTTCAAGGTTTTTTTTTAAATTTAAAACAGCAACAATCTTACAGTGAAATTTAAAAGCAAAGGAATGACCACAAAAAACTATTAAGTGATTAATGATGATGGTACAATAAGATGATTGTACTGAGACCAATTCTGTTGTTAACTCGGAACTGTATGCCTTACACCTAAAAATTCTAGCACTATTATCCGAAGTGGTCACTTTGGTTTACCTAAGATTATAACATATTATATGTATGCATGAACTAGTAGCTGCACCAGTTATAAATGCAGCAATAATAGTATTATCATTAATAAAAAGCCACAATAATTATATCAATCGACCAGATAAATAAATGAATAAATAAAATTACTGAAAGATATCTTAAGGCTTGGCCGACAATGCTAAATTTATATTTAAATACTAAGAACTATCTTATCAATCGGTAAGAAAAATAAACAGATTAAATGAAATCAAAGTCAACGATACCCCGAAGATCCGAGATAGATCGAGCTGAAGGTCAGCTGCTGAAAAGGCTGCAAGCTCAGCAGTCTACACTAAGGCGAGCGTGGGACGTCTCTACTCTAAGGCAAAACCCTGTAACGGCTCCGGGCACCTGTAGCAAAATCCCGGTACTTGCTTTTGGTCCCGTTAGTAAAAACTTGCAATGGGACCCGGTAGTAAAACCCCGTAATAACCCAACGCTAATTAGACTAAGCCCCTTACTTCAATGAAGAAATTATTGCCCCTCTTGCATATATATTTTCATATAAAACAAATCACCCCAAAAATTATCAATGGATTTTCAGTAACCCTCAGAAAATAGAACAAATACAAAAGGTGCAAATAACCCCTAAATAATATAAACCTCCCCATATGATCAAAACTAAAGTTACATTAAGAAAAAGTTCAGATATGATGAAAGGAAAAAGGTATAATGCAATGCAACTGGTGGTCGAGGTAAAAAAAACTTAACACAGATAAAAGCAATTAAATCATTAAATTAGACAAAAAGCTTTAGCAATATTTACCACACTTGAGTTGAAGGGTTGCCTGGAGGATCAACTGCCTCGGTTTTATAAGATGAGCTCGGAAAGCCTCTATAAATAATGGAAAATAACTTTTAGCGTAATGGCGACCATGTGCCGGCAGGCAGTAAAAAAAATTAATTCCAGAAAATTCTTACCTAATGTAGTATTTAAATCCCAATAAATCGGTCGCGTCAGAACATAAATTAGAAACTCAACCCACTATCCCCTAGAAGGGTAGTATAAAACGCAATACTAAAAGCTGAGTCACCTACAGCTACACTTCAGCAAAACACTTCCTCTATTCCCGGTAGGTATTTCTAGATTCCCGGTAGGTATTTCTAGAAGAACAAATCATCCGTTTCAGTCAATTTGCCTTTTTCCACTTCCCCACGGAATTAGAGATCAGAAAAAGTGATAGTGCCGAGAAAACTGGTTGACATGAGGAAATAGTCGATACGAGGAATATTTCTAAGATAAACGAGAACTAAGCGTTGTAAAACGACTGCGGATGCAACAACTAATGAGCTAAAGTTAAATTTTTCAATAAATAATAGGAAATATTCCTAAACGAAATAATAAACCTAAAAATCCCAATAGACTGCAACAAGTAAGTGAAAAGAGCCCATTACTAACAATCAAGGCTACCAACGGAATATTACAAAACTTACAACATGCCACTCGAAAAGATAAATATAAAGTTAAAATCCCAAATATCAAAGTCCCCAAATGTAAATAAGAAGATGGAACTACAATATAACCTCTAAATCCACTAAAGCATAAGAAAGAGAAACAAACACTGACGATTGAATGAACATTAAAGAAAATTTGGGAAAAACCACGATGAAAATAAGTGAGGTATACGCCCTAAATCCCTAGAGCACTATGAGAAGAACAAGCCATGTATGCAGAAATTAACAAGTCTACTAAGAAAATAAGCAACAGGTACTAGTTTTTACTATTGACAAGATAGAAAAAGGTAATAACTAACAATTACTCTCGATTTATCAGGTACATGATAAAACAGCAGCAGTATCTCAATACAAATCAGTGACCCAACAAGTCAAAGCCATACAAGCCTGAGATTAAAAGTGAAATATTCAAATCGAATGTAGTATATGAATTTGACGGATCTAACGAGGATCAAAGGTAGGTTATTAACTCAGTTCTTAAAAATACAGAACTGCAAGTAAACATAATTATTTTAATATAAAAAAAGCAAAGTTAAACTAATAATATAATATATTATTTTAGTTGTTTGATCAAATCTAAGCGAGCCAGAGATTATCCACTAACATAAAGACACAAAGTGCTGGAGGACAACATAAGAAAAAGGATGATCAGAGTAGTAGAGAATAGTGTTATAAAAGCTAATACATATTAAGTAATACTAACCGTATGTATAATAAAATGAATTTACAATAATAAATGCTGCAACGGGAAGTCCATTAAGCTTATTGATTATAAATCAAATACATGAATTTATAATTAATTGACGGAAGAGGTTAATACTCAATAATTCTTATCACACATTATAGAATCTTTTGTTGCTAAATGCAGCATATAAAATAAAATTTAAAATCTTTTATAGTAAAATCAGACTGTTATAAGATATATAAATATACTTACTGTAAAGCAGTTCCAGTCTAGCGCTAGCTTTTACGAATCGATTAATGCAAATGGATAGATGATAAAAAGGAAATGAAAAACTTCCATAAAATATCAAAATAAAAACTACTATTGCCTCTGCTACCATCTGTACTAATTTAACTCCTGATATAAAGTCCCTAAACTTGAAATCAAATAACACTTAAGCGGCTCAATTCAAAAAAGCAAACGAGCTTTTCGCTATGCATTATTCATTACGTCTACATGTAACTCTAACCAACTTAATTTGTAGCGTTTCCCCTAAAGGAAAGCTGCCAATTAAATTATTTACCGTGTGAAAAATAGCCTTTTATGAACGCTAACCCTCATCCCCCTACAAAATTTAGTTACGCCAGCTCGGAGGAGTAGAATGTGCTTTTTCGAATTCCTTAGCTGTAATTTTGATCTTCACAGACAAGAGATAAAGGCCTATACGAACCAATAGAAATTTGTGCAACGAGAGCAGAAAGCACTGATTTTCTGAGGCGTATTTTTTTGCACAGTGAGGTTTGCTATAATGAAAAGTTTCTAATTGACAAATCAAATTGGTAAAGTAGAAAAATTTGTGTAAATTCGGGCGGAAACGTAATTTACTACTTGTTGATCGGAAAACGTCTACTTTTGTGGTAAAATGACATGTAAAAAGTAAGCTGTCGTGGCCAAAGTTGTGCTTTTTCAGATTAGAATTTTTCCATTATTATAATAAACCTCTTGTTGCGAAGCATAAATATTGCAAATTGATTAAAAGGTATGCACTTAAGTAGTAAATATTTTTCATAGGAATAATCATGCATATTATTAAGAATTACTGCAAGCTTTCCTGAATTTGCCCCACTTGATTACTGCAAATAAACAAAATAATTTAGGATATTACTCCACAGCCTACAGACACTCTAATATTTTTAAAATACGGTTGGTTTGATAACGTGCTAGAGGTGTCATTCTACCACATTATTAATAAAAAACTAAAAGCTATGCATTAACGTACACGGAACCACAAATTACCACCAGTATTAATGGATATAGTAAATATCATTTACCGAAAATCGGAGATCAAAACACGGTCCAAATGAGGTTGAATTAGCACGTATTTTATCAGAAATTAATACGGGTCGACCATATCGAAACCCCTTTAAATGACAGTTCGCCATAAATCACAATTATCAACTCGCGGTCGAAAAGCGATGGCGGTGTTTCGCCCCCCAGTGCCTAATTTATGTATTGTG
>MU189960.1:47027-92078 GCA_016904865.1 Pissodes strobi
AAGCGATGGCGGTGTTTCGCCCCCCAGTGCCTAATTTATGTATTGTGACCCTGCCGAATGTCGCTATTTTGAATTATCGGCAACAGGAGGCGTATTGTCGGGGGGCATACGATGAATTGAGACGTTCCCGTTTTGATAATTCATAAGGAAATATTTTGACTAGATTTAGAGTTCAGAGATAAAAAAAAAACACACGGCAGGGGGGATCAGGATTTGCATTTCCATGTAATCTGCCATAGCTTTGGTGCTGGATGGAATGCTTTTGATCAGTTAAGTAAGATTTGTAGAGTTATAGGATTTTTTATGGCAGTGGCACACACACTAAAGGGAGATCCTATAGCGCTCGACGAGCGGTGTGTGTGCGAAGATGTTTATTGACGCGGTTCTTGAATAGTTGTAGGTTGTAATTAGGGGGAAACAGATGTCCTGGGAGTGAGTTCCACAGTGATGCAGTGCGCCAGTTAAAGGAGTTCTTGTAAAGCGATGTTCTAGGTGTTTCCAGTTGTACGACGAACTGGTGCGCTCGTGCCATCTGTCGTAACTATCTGACAGGCGTTGCCAGGGGCGGGATGAGGCGGGCCAAATCCTGGGAAAATCTGCCGTGAAAGTATCTGTAAAACAGGGACATCTCGGCCACATATCCAGACTATTCAGATTCCGGGTCAACTCCGGGTCGCCGACAAGACGCATAGCTCTCTTCTGAATGGAATCCAGTAGGGTGTGCTTTGGTGCCGCACCCCACATGTGTGAGCAATATTCAAAGCACGGTCTTATTTGCGCTTTGTAGAGTAAGAGCAACTGCTGCGGTGTCTACAGTTTTTTGTTGCGAAATAACGCACCAAGCTTCTGGGAGGCTGATTTTGCGATGTTAGCAACGTGGTCATGCCAGGATATATTGCTGTTGGCCGAGACACCCAGTAGTCCGATTGACGAGGATGAAGGAATGGTCGATCCTGCCATAATGATGTCAGGGCCCGCCGTATTGGCCCTCTTGGTAAACGTGGCTGCTTGAGTCTTTGCTGCATTGAACTGGACCAAATTTCTGTGGCCCTAAGTTTGAACTTTTTCCAGGTCTTGGTTAATTGCTGTAATCTGCTCCTGTCTGCGGTGATAAGTCTTAGTCGCTGGTAAAGGTTTTTCTGATCTAAATTGGGAGACAAGGGTATTGTCATCTGCAAAACTGTAAACAGGATTATTCGTTTCGGTCAGCTGGTCATTAATATAGATGAGAAATAGAGTTGGTGATAGTATGGCGCCCTGAGGCTCGCCCGCGTTTATGGTGAATGTGTCTGAGATGTGTCCATCAACTGTAACGTGCAGAGATCGGTTCTTAAGGAAACTGGCAAGCCAGCTGCAGATGGAGGCTGGCAGTCCGAAGGACGGCACTTTGTTGAGCAATCCGTCATGCCATACTCTGTAGACTGCCTTCGAAATATCCAACGCAATCGCTCGAGACTCTCCGTAGTTCTCAATTGCCCTACTCCATATATGAGTGACATAGGCCAACATATCTCATGTCGATCTCTCTTTGCGAAAGCCGTATTGATTATCGCTGATTATTCTGTTGTTATCCAGGTACTTGAGTAGTTGCTGATTGACTACACGTTCCATGACTTTGGAGATTATGGGAAGCAAGGCAATTGGTCGATAGTTTAAGGGCGTGGTTTTCTTATCTTTTTTGGAACAGGTTGCACTCGAGCGGCTTTCGAGGAAGATGGGTATATCCCTTTTCGATAAGATAGGTAAAACAGTTTGAAAAAAACGGGTGTTAGTTCTTTGACGCAGTTCTTTAACACGATGGCAGGTATTTCGTCCGGTCCTGATGCCTTTTGCGTATCTACAAAGTCTACAGAATAAAGATTCTGTAAACTTTGGTATCTAGGTCTTTAAGCATTTTACGAATATCACGGTGATGAAACTTGACTTTTGCCAAGGTAGTGTTGATGTTCGATATGGTGGGGAGAGCATTGCCTTGGGGGACGTCTAAGGTAGAGTGCGATTAAAACATTTTGGCGAGCATGTTTGCTTTTTCTTTGGCTGTAGTCGCCGTGATGCCTCGTTTGTCTGTCAAAGGTGGGAGAGACGTTTTCCTAAAGTTATTACTTACTGCCTTTGCTACCGACCAGAAATTCCTAGAGCCTCTGGGGCATTGCAAAAGTTTATTCCTGATTCTTTGAGATCCAAATGGATGCAGCACGATCGCTTGTAAAATGTCTTGGAGTACGCACGGGTGAAAACCCTGTTCTCGAGATACAGGCTGTTCAACATTTGAAGAAAATATTGAGGTTTTAAATGGAAAATACTAAACAAATAACGCTTATATGAAATATTGAAAATGATCACCTTGGGCTGTAATGTACCATGTACCCGTTAACCCTTTGTATCAATGAACCGCGCACTCGTTGCAAGACACCCCATAAATAAAAATATGTTGCGCTTAAATCGGGCGATCTTGGTGGTCAAGGCTGATTTGTTAGCCATTCGCTGATTTAAAAATTGATGGACGATCTTGCGTTTTCTTAATGCAATCTAAACTTCATCAAGTAGTTCAGGTAACAATCTATTTTCTAAAAAAGTTTCATCGCACCAGACATGGTTGTTATGGAACTTCATTATTGAGTCACTCGAGAAGTTAGCCTCATCAGTAAATAAAATGTCTTCCGTAAAATTGTTACTTTGCACTATTTTCTACAATATACAACGCAGGGTGATCTTAAGGCAACAATGCTTGAACACGTTGTATGTGGTAGGAGGACAACTGCTGTTCCTTGACGATAGACAAAACCAACATGGAGAAGGTTGTCGTTCTTGTATGCTCTCATCTCCATGGTAGTGTAAGTGTAGACTTGTTATTGCCGATCCATTAAAAAAATCCGCTATAGCATTCGCAGGCGATATAATGCTTTTCCTGGAACCGTCATGTAAGCAGGGAATTTCAATATTCTTTACATATATCTGTCTTTCATGTGTGCATAGCTGCTCGTGTCCGCCTTTTTAACCAAGTGTAGCGACATTTTCTCTGGTTACCATAGTTCCATACTGAGTCGCGATAGCGAACAATTCTTCCCCGAATCTAGGTCACACAAAGAGCGTGTGCTCGGAAGTGTATCGTTCTTCGCAAAAACAACATAAGCCATAGTTGCTTTTATAAAAAGTGGTTAGGTAGCTACCGAAAATACAATGTCATGTAAAGAACTGTACCGAGCAGTGCACTAGCATCCCCTTATTCTGATTTACCCACTTTCTGACATTCTTAAGGAACACTATGCCTACCTTTCATAGTTATTCTATACCCGCCAGTACTTCCAGTGCCACGCTTGGAGCTGTTCTGTAAGCTGTTGTTATAGTTTTTGCCATATACTTAAGGCGTGTTCAACCACACTGAGAGTACCGCGCTTACGTACAATCTTCTCTTATCGTTTCTGGGTCCTGTAATTCTTGGCAAGATAAGAAACAAAAGATTCGTCATCTGATGGGCTTTCAGATCGTTCCGGTTAATGTGTTCGTGCATTGTGAATTGTGAGGTTTTTGTTTATGTAAACCCCTAAGCACTTTACTGCCATTTCTGATGAAACTGTAGCGTCTCCGACGTTAAGGGTTAGTGTAGGTATTTTTCTTTGGAAAAAGAAAGCTATATCGGCCTTTTTACTTCAGAGCGAACAGTTCCTCAAGAGTTCTCTCAACAGCCCAAGTGGCTTTTCCTACTGATTGAACTCTTGTTTTGGGTCTATAAATTATCGTCAGGTAATCTGCATATGACACTCTCGTGACATTGAATATTAAACTCAAAATTTGTCAGTTTTGTAAGTAAGTCGTCGAACACCATAGAACAACGCAAGGGAGATGGGGCTCCCTCTGGAGGCTTTTTGCAGCTACAACGATGGTTGATTTGTTTCCGATTGCTGCTATAATGACTTTGCGTTTTAGAATGGATCAAATCCAATTGATTATGTAGGGTTCAACTCCTCTACTTACACAGGTACTCTCTAGGGATTCAAATGAGGTATTATCGAACGCTAACTCTATGTCTATGAATGTACAAAAAGCAAAGTGTTTTCCTAGAAAAATCTTTTCGGCATCTTTTGCTTGACAGTTCCGAGCACATATTGACGATTTGGTCTCTTGATAGGCAATTTGGTTTATAGAATGTCTACAGCTTTACGAAGATATGAGATGAGGCTTATGGGACGGAAAGTGTTGTTTTTGAAGTGGACCCCTTCCAGTCTTGGGTATAAACATAGAGAGATTAAGGTCTCACTCCACAAGTTTGGGATGTATCCAAAATTAAAGAATGCTTTGAATAATGCAACTATCATTGGAAAATGTCCATCAATATTGTCACGAATTGTATTTTTTAACTGTGACGCCACGCCTTACTTAGCGTGTAGGAGAGTCGATCAGATTCAGGAACGCACTACGTCAAGTTGAGAAGAGATAATAAAGGAGACACATCGATAAAAACAATAACAAATTTATTTACAAACAAACTTAACAACGGTTAGACTGTATACTAATAAAGGCGTGTTTAAGTTTATAGATGAATTTAGAGTTTACACTATACCCAATTAATATTAAATACATGTCTTCTCGAGGGAGGCTTAGTTCACAGTTTTTCTAGCAAGCGACGTCAGTTTTATTAATAAAGTTTATGTGAGCGGAGTTGTCTTTTGTTTATGTATTCGTTCTGATATTTATAAGGTAAGTCTTTTTGGTTTAAGTTTATCACAAATTGCTAAGGCACTTTCACTACTTTTTAAAACTCCCTTTACTGGAAATTCTGATACTTCACTAGTAAATTCGACTCTCTCTATACTTTTAGTAGCCCCTAAATGCCGTATACGTGTGCATACGTTCATCCAGGTTAGGTAAGGACCTGATCGCCCTATGCCTGTGCATAGGTGTTCTCAGATATGGGGGTTGTGGGATAGAACAGCTAGAAGTGTACGCACTTGTGTGCTGTACCGCAACTAGACTGAGCGGTTTGAGAGACCCGAAAGCCTGATGAACTTGGCGTTTGTCTGCGTATTTATATATTACAAAATGCTGATGGCTGCATCACTAAGGATTAAAATCGCTCCCGTCGACCGCTCAAGTTGTTTATAATTAACAGTGAATGTTTATATAACATGTGTCAAGTTCAAGTTCAAACTTACGACAGGGTGATATTTAATTAATGCTTTTAAGTAGTTCACAATATGTTGTTAAAGCAAAGCAGGGGTTATTTTCTCCCTGGTGCCTATAGGGTTTAAAACTGTTTACCGCCTATTTGGTTTTATTGGGAGTTGCAAGAATGAGTTGCTAGGCTATGTAGGTTGCTGGAAGTTGTTTACAAATCTTCTATCCTTCCGAGTAGTCCGTTGCAACATTTTCTGACCATATGCGCTCTTTAAGCACCAAATCGGTTAGTTTCGGGTTTCTACTATGCTCGACGCAACTGGCTCGAGCCTCGAGGTAAACCTGATGTGCATGTGTTTCATCATCCAGAGTTCTGAATTAGCTGGAAGTTTGCACACGCGTTCTTATTGAGCCAGAGTTTTTGAATTAACCCTAAGCTTATATTGCTTGAGGAACATTTCCTGCGTAGTACACTTGATGCGGCTTTAAAATCCTAGAGTCTTACCTGTGAGCACCTTAGGTCAGTCCTAGACATTTTTAACGGATCGTTAAGGGATCGTTCCTGTCGATTCTTAGGTTTGCTCTTTATCTTGACTTACATGGTTCCATAAATATTCCACGACTAGCGGTGGAAGGACAGGTGAAATTTAGCGAAGCTCCGCATGCCATAGGTAGGCTAATAATACCAGCGGTCGCCATTAAGTTACCTGGAGTCTGCATAATAGAGACCAATCTTCCCTTTAGTCCTGCAGTCTTCTGCTAGTGCTGTTTTATGTTAACTGTAGGAAAATAATATTGTGGCTCCCGACCACTTGGCTAGCTGGCTCACGCAAGCCTCATTATCGATTAATACTCAGCATCTACTAGTCTATAGAATACGGTGGGTATTAGGCAGGTTTCCACGAGGGATGCAGACACCGGGACACCGAGAGCTCCCGTACCTGCGTCCAATAAAGCAATCGCCGTCCAAGTATTAGTGCTGTTCTTACCAATAACTAATATATAATATAGTCTTTCATCAGCTGACACTGTGCCTACTGAAAAAATTTCAGTATGACTAGGGAGCTAAAAACCGTGACTGACATTCACATAGATAAATGAAGAATATTGAAATCCACGGTTACCTAACATATTTTTATTTCTAGAAACATATTTTCGTGTTCTGCTTGAGTAAGGCTGAGATGACGAGATAGTTTACTTCGAGCACCGTGTCTACTAAATCAATATTTTCACTCATATTCCTCAGACTACGCAAACTTGTTGAAAAGTTTATAACAAGTACCTAATTTAGTATGTCGGGGAAAAGTTTAAAGAGCAATTTCAGACTTTAATTAGCGTCTGCATGGTGTTTATTCGACTTTGAGCGTTCAGTTTATTAAATGGCTGTTAAATTAATTGCTCCGGTTACTATATATAATTTTGAGGATTTTAGGTGGCACTTCGAATTGAGATGCCGACGATTTATTTTTGGACTAATAAATAACCTCTTACCTAAAATTACTAATAAAAAGACTAAGGGTTAAACATGTCTCCAAAGGATATCTACAAATGTGATTTTATGAAAAGATTCTAACATTGAAAAGAATAATATATTATTGTAGATCAAGATATTTTTGTGAAAAGTAAGTGTTTTTCTAATATTCTTGTTTAATTATTTTTTTTATAAATCGTTTGGTGCGTCACCTAAAATATGTATCTGAGGTAACCCGCCTATTTAAAATATTATTTCATTAGACCTTATACATTCGGATTTGGGACACCACATATATGTAAAGAAAGAAAAAGAGAAAACAAGTCAAAAATTTAAGTCGGGTTTTACGAGTTTTTTTGGAAGAGATCCGAAAGCGTATCGCTCGAGAACGGGGATAGATAGTCAAAAGCCGGCGCAGTGTACGGTTTATTTTGGTGAATTCTTTTGCTTCTGTGTTTTAACATGTCACTACAGGTCAGTAAAATTATAATATTGTTATTAACATAAGTTGTACAAGTATTTCCTTTATTCTCATGTATAATTCATATTTGATGGCATAACCTGAGTACATATTTAATGAAATCGTTTTATGCTGTGAATAACACTGCTTTAAATGAAAACAGAAAATAAATTGTTTGCTGTCTTTTCGTGCTGTAATTTTTAGTTTTAGTATGACTGTGATTGCAAGTAAGAGCTTTTGTGAAATTACGAACATTTTCCTACCCTGACGGGTGAATATCCTAGTTATAAATGAAATGACATTCTAGAGATATTGGCCCTAATTTCAACTTTAGCTGAGTAGCCTCCGTAATCAGGACCCCAGTACCTGCCAGCGGCGCCTGGCTAACTAACACCCCTCTTCGGTAGTGTTGTGGTTATCACATCCGCCTGACACGCGGGAGACTCGGGTTCGATTCCCGGCCGGAGAGCTATCTCTTCAGTTTTAAATGTACTATTACGAGTGTGGAACTACTAATTGTGGCGCGGGAGACAGTAATTTAATTAATTATTATACTAATAAAGGTTATGCAGCCTAATTCGGTTTAGGAATTTAGATCGAGGGTTTCTCTGCCGTACTCTTTCCCTTCGTGAATTCCAGGCTGAGTCCGGCACGTTTTTCTCTAATAATTTGGCACGTTTTCTTTAATAAATTAGGTGTATTAGGAATCTGTGGTTTAATTTACATGACGCACCTTTTCCTTAAATTTCCCTAATTTTGTTACCGTCCGTCGAGCGCATTATGAGTAAGTAAAATTGTGCAAGCAACTATGTAGAACTGACCCGGGTAGGTTATACTACAAATAATATATTTTTTGGATATTTTTGTGAAAAGTAAGTGATTTTCTAATATCCTTATTTAATTGTTTCTTTTATAAATCGTTTCGTAACCTAAAATATGTCGTTGTAAATCACGTACTGTGTCATTTACATTTACATTTATTAAATAAACTATAAATACGTAAGAAAATCTAAAAAAAAAAACAGTATGACTAAAAGAGGACCAAAGGTAAGAAAAGTAAATCTTAAAGGTATTTAACTAAATTTGCTAACTCAATTCACAGATGTAATAAAATGCTCACTCGAACATTTATATACGCAAAGTTTTTTGAACCTCCCTTATATTTTAAATGTAGGCAAATGAGCTTCGAATTATATGTGTCTGCAAATAGACTGGAATAAATATTCAAAACTATTAAAGAAATTACACAATCATGATAATTGTTGGCTAATAAGCATACTTGCGAACATTGGATGCAGTATGGGAAGAAATATACTTTTTTAATTTAGAGAAACTATACGTTCGTTGAGGAAGCACAAAGGCAAATTATCGTTAATATGATCTATTGAGAAGAGTTTTCCCATTAATCAAAATTGGCTCGCTTTCTCCAACAGCTTACACCCCTACTGTCTAAAGAATAATCTGAGGACAATAAATCTTACCACACTATAGCCATACAGTGGAAACCTTAACGAGATGAGCTATACTGCTATAAGCTTCGATACTTTTTTATATCGAATAATCCCACCTGTTTTTCACTTATTATTTCACGTTAAACCAATAAAAGAATTTGAATAATATTCGGGCAAAATATGGAATCCCATTTCAGTTCTATTCAAGTTTGAAAAGGCCGTAATTTGCTTTAATGTGCATCGAACCGAATATTAATATTAATTAAAACCATTTTTACTAATATTTTGTTATACGACAACGCGAAATGTTTATTTCGTTTTAAACAAATAGGAATATAGCAATTTTCGAAAATAAATTTCTGCATTGGATCGGGTAATTTAATATGTATTTATGATTAATTCATTATATTTAGATTTTTTGAGGACTGAAACATGAACATATGCAAATACACGATCTTTAAGGACAAATACCAAATAGCAAGTTTTCTTTATGTCAATGAAGATGGATTCCGTAATCGATTTTTGTTTATCATTTCTATATCATTTGATCTTTGTAGTAACACGAGAACCTAAATTTGCAAAAAATCAGTCGACTAAAGGAGTCAAACAAAAGCGCCAATCCAGAAAGTTTTAATATTTATTAATAATAACAATGAACTTTCTTTTCAATATTTTCACTGAGAAGATGTCGATGCTGAAACACACAGGGTTTGAGACAATAAAAATATCCCATCATATAGAGCAGGGTTCTCAAGCTTTTTTGAGCGCGGCACCCTTGTCGGGCTAAAAATATTTCAGGGCACACCTACACTTAAAGCAATTTGAAAACGAAGGGCTTTAAAAAAAAACTGCAATTTTAAGGCTTATTTCTCTTTAATACATACTTAATTTTAAATGTCTAGAAGAGAAACACTGCAAATTTAATACTCATATGTCCTTAATGCGATAAATGAGACTGTTTGGATGATTTTTTCACTATTTCCTTTATGTTTATGGGGAGCTTTGGTAGTTTCACCCTCAAACCTTTTGATGCTTTTAGTTTGCTTCTACATTTGCTTTTTATGTAAGCATATGTTGAGAATAAAATCTCACAGAGATAACTCGATGCAAAACGCACAAGTCTTTTCACTGCAGCCTTGTCAACAGCATTGTTTTCTGAATACACCTGCAACCAAAACTCTTCTTGGCTCCTTTCACTGTATCTGTATTTTAAAATACTGTCTTTGCTGATCTCAAGTAGATTTTGAAAAACTTCATATGCCATTCCAGTAATTTTATCTAATTAAGCTCCTTCTTTTCCTTGAAGAGATGCGGTGGTTTTATTTATTATTTCAAGGATATCTGAAAGGTGTCCCAATTTAAGCAGCCAATCGACATCAGTTAATGCTTGGATAAAATACATCTCTGTAAATGTAATTACCAGTGCCTCTTTCAGTTCAAACAGTCTGGCTAAAATTTTTCCCCTCGATAGCCACCGCACCTCTGTGTGCAGCAAGCGATGGAAGTTGATCCATGCCCAGATCTTCGGCGGCAAACTTTAAAAGGCGGCTTTTCACATGATTAATTATTTTTACAGCACCATCCAGTATAAGTTTTAAATCTTGCGACAACCTTCTAGTTGCCAAAGAATGTCGATGGATGACACAATGGCTGCTGGTGGCATTTTCTGCCACTTGCTTCATCCTAGATACGGCGCCTTTAACGTTTCCAACCATTGCAGCTGCTCCATAGCTGCAAATATCCACACACTTGCTTCAGTTTAAATCGTTTTCTTTCTCTTCACTCATCAAAATTTCTTCTTCTATCATCTCGAATGGATACCTCACAAACACAAGAAGAAAAGTCCCGCAACGTTGGTACTTTCATCAAGCTCTAAACTAAAAAATTCACAAGTTTTCACTCTATTGATAAGCTCGTTCTCAACAAACTTTGAAATCGTGTGGATTCGCTTGCTTATAGTGCTATTTGACAGCTGAACAGTATCAAACTTCTTGGCGATATCTGGATCTAACATGCAACTTTCAACATCCTTCACGCAAGGTTTAATCAGTTCCTCGGCAATAATGTGGGGGTTTTCAGCTTTTGCAATGTGCAAACTAACAATAAATGTCGCTTCAGTGGCGTTTTCGTTTTCACTTTTACAAACTTTCTCCATCATGGATGACCCTGCCTGATGAGATAAAGCGCGACGTTTAAAGATTTCTTCACCATTATCGACTAAACCAGAATGATTAAATGCCAGATGTCTTTTTAATTTGGATGCAACCAAGCAGCCAATTAGCAACAATTCTATGGCAGCTAACGCATTGTCCTTCTGGTGTCTGTTCGTTGGCAACCCTAACAAAGCCATACAACGTGAGATAGCTAGGATCATATTTTCTTATTTTTCCCCGGATTTCTTTTTGGTAGTGAGTCCCTTCTCCGCGAACTGAGGGTGATTAGCTTGGGTTGGGGAAACACCCCAACATGTGTAATAACTTTCGTTTTTCACCGTATAGTTTTATGATAACACCCTGTATGTCCGCAGTATGATTGGGCCATAATTAATCTACGAAAAGAAATTTATGCATTTAACGCATTGTATTTCAGTTAGAGGAAAGTCGCCTAATTTCGGATGGTTGCCTAATTTCGGATAGCGGCCTACCTAAAAAGCCATCTGTAGTACAACGCAGGAATCTTATTTTATGTGAAGCTAAAAGCAAAACTAAGCGTATTCTGTAATACGGTGGCAGTATAACATGACTCCGTCAAATGACAGCGCTATTCGTGTAAATCACATATTCGAGTTTTATTGACGTATGCAGTTCGGTTCTCGGTTATCGTTTAATAATCATTATAAAAGTGTGTGTTTTTGACCTGGGTAAGTTAAAATCAATTAAACTGGTGTGCTACTCAAAAGTAAGCAATTTCCACTAATGTAAAAATGTTACAAGATTTTAACCTAAAAAATGTAAAGGCGCTTAATTTCGGATAGTTGTATATGTGCTGGGTATTAACATATACATTTACTTTCAGATCAAAATGTCAAATAATAATAATATATGCGACTTTTGTTTAGATGTGTAATATTTCTTTATTACTAAAAATATGGTATCTTAATTTCGGATTGTATCCGAAATTAGGAGCCTTTTTTTAGTACATCAGAAATGTTCCAAGTTTCGTTTACCTATTTTTTTTTGAAAAATGATTGTAATAAAAGCGTTTTGATGTAAAAATCTTGTTTCATTATACCACGATGTACATTGTAACATAAAAAAAATAACGGAAAAGTTGCATGCTCAAGAAATATTTGGTAAATAAAAAACAGTATCCGAAATTAGGCGACTTTCCTCTACTCCTTAGTCCGAACCTGAATTGTTGGTATAATAGATTCCGTTATATGCAACAGCACGGCGGTGATACTTCGTTAAGAAATTCGTTCTTAGTCGTTCTCAATTTAACATATCCCCCAATATGTCAAAGAAAGAAGAACATGCCTCCACCCTCTCAAAATGCATCCCGCGAATTTTCCGCTCTTTAAGCCGCCTTTCAGTATGCCGCCTGCCGATGCCGGTTGGAAAAATTAGATTTAGTGCCTTACAAACACTCAAACGTAACGCATCGGTCCAGTCACCGCTCTGCAGTGCAGTAAAAGCTCTCACTCGAACTGCAGCTAAAGTTGCTCGTTGCTCCTTCGCGCCAAAGGTCAAATATTTTTAGGCAATTTTCTCATATTGTCTGCACAGATATTTATAGAATATCTGCTGTACCTCTGTTATCTTTATTCAAGATTGGACAAAGAACTCTTTTTGGCATTTTAACGCAATTCGTCGAAGCCAGAAACGACTTAGCGTCTCGTCTCACCTGTGACTGTGGTTGAAGAGAAGAAAGTAAAATGGCGGTGAAAGATTTGTAGCTTGACAAATTGTGCCTGCAAAATTCAAATCAAGGGTTTGAAGTCAGATCCATGTCTTATTGGAGTGAAGTAGAGAAAATTGTAGATCAAGGTATTTTGTGAGAAAGACACAGTTTGCTAGTTAAAACATAAAAGTTATTAAATTCAGGAAAGACATAGCTTTAGTCTTAAATAGAACAATCAAGAAATTTCCTTGAAAAATTCATAAATAAGTAACCTGTTTTGTATATTTGGTTTTATGTGTGAATGAGTGAATGCATGAAAGTAGTGTAGAAATTGTATATAAATTGTATATATTTATCATATCTAATACAAATGAATAATTGCATTATTAGAGTACTTTATATCTAAGATACCTTTTTCAAGTCACAACCTATAGATAAAACCCCCATCACCCCATTTTGATATAGACCACTAATTTGATTGTGGTTAATTATGCAGGTAATGACTACCCCCACCTTTATGGTAACAAATGATTAAAAATTAATTGTTTGTCCCGATTAGGTTGGATGGCTTTGACTCGCAGGGGTCTGCTGGGGATTTTCGTTTTCTCCAACGCTGCTAGTTGTCATTGAATCAGTTGTTTCAGAAGCTTCAGTGACTTCATTACATATCCGTTTGAAAAATTCAGATCTTTGCCAATTTTCCATAATTCTGCAATAAAAGAATGGCCTCAAATAAATAAAGGTTTCCATTTTTCAAAATTAAGCTTGAATTTGCTTCAAATTAAGCGTGAATTTGACTCTGGGTCAAATTCTCAAAAATACCTATTTTTTCACTATTGCGCCTGGATTATTTACTTTGCTATACACGGCGTGAACTACTTTGGTACATGTGACATGTACCAATACTGTGACCTGCATGTTTATACCATTTGGTCATTGTTTTGGTCCATGGGTAAAATGTGGCATGAAAAAGAGCAACACTGCCAAAATTAAATGATATTTCCAAACCATAATAGATTTACAAGGTATATTTCGTACCAAAAATAGCAACAAAACAATACAAATTTATATAATCCTATAAATATAATTATTACTTACTTGATTACTCTTACTGCTGCTCTACAGCCCAAATTGTCCACCACAGAACTTAACCACAACTTTACTCATCGGCTGCACCCTAACGAATGTAGGTATTCGTCGCATCGGTCGGACTCACTCGCGTCTACCTTCAGCAAATTTTCAACCTTCGGAACTGCGCATTTGGCAGCAGCCCGATGTGGTCGTTCTAATATTTCACTTCACGCGTGGCCCTCCGCTCGCTTCACACGAGTGAACGATCCGGGGGTGCGATAAAGAAAAAACAACTATGAAACATATACGAATTAGCACGTACGCATGCGTGAAAGCTCAAAATTGCGGCAGGTAGAAGCGAATGTCAGACTCAGTCTCTCTCTCGGTTGCCCTTGAGAACACACAAGGAAAAATTCTTAGCACGTTTCGACAGTGGCGCGCTGACCAACTTTCCTTTATTTTGCCGGGACCCGCACATTTCGACAGTGATGCAAGGGCAGTGACCTTAGCATATGCCCGAAGCACTCTAGCATATACATGCCTCCATTTCATTTTAATAGAAATCTATTTATTTTGATCCTAAAATTGCTATTGCAAGCAATGAAAATCCTGGCATAATTTTTCATGAACCTCAAGTACTAAGTATAATTTAAGCATATACATGATTCAATTTCAATTTAATAGAAATCTATTTATTTTAATCCTAAAATTACTGTTGCAAGCAATTAAAATCCTAGCGTATTTTTTCATGAAGCTTATGTATAATTTAAGCATATATTGTGACATGGAGTTTTTCGGTATGTTTTTCTCCATATTGTACCCCCTCTCACTACTCCCATATACTTTTTGAAAGGTTCTCAGAACCTAGGGAAAATGAGATATATACTGGAAGAATCACTTACTCTGCGCAAAAACACAGTTCTAGCCGAACAGAAACACTCCACAAGGGGTGTACAGAGTTGACCTGTGCAATATCTTAGTAGAATACTTTAATGCAGATGTAAGTAAACATGTCATTAGGAAATTAACCGAATATATGGCGCTCGATTGATTGAAAACCATATACATGATTAAATTTCAATTTAAACGAAATCTATTTATATTAATACTAAAACTGCTATTGCGAGCATTGAAAATGCTAAGTAATTTTTTATGAATCCTATGCATTATTTAGGCATCAAACAATAGTAGAAAGTAAATATTACAATGTTATTGGGCGCTAATACAATTGCGTTGATTCCAATACTACTTATGGTTGATGCAATAGTAGTATTTTTTATCTGGATTGAAGCTATGTAACTAGAGTATAGACAGGGGCTTCCCGGCGACGACGTACCAGCCGCCATTGCAAATCAGACAGTCATAAGGTCAAGAGTGTGACGATGCTTTATCAGCGGGGATAATATTTAAATGTGGAGGAATTGTTGAAAAAGTTGGGTGTTTGGAATGGAGGGCCTTAATATTTATATAGAACCGCATGTAAGACACTGTATAGAGATTATTTCATAGCTAAACAATATTAGGGCTATATAATCTTTCAAGCATAACATTTTTATCAATTATCGTTATATTTCAGGAATAATAAATAATTAAATGAAATGTTTTTGAGAAAACAATAATCTTTTTTTTGTATATAATATTTAATCAAAATAGCATTGAATACTCTCCAGTCATAGCTTGCTTAACGGCTAATTACTTAGCGGTGCCAGACATATAAAAAACATCCC
Organism: Pissodes strobi; assembly: GCA_016904865.1. Lineage (NCBI taxonomy): Eukaryota > Metazoa > Arthropoda > Insecta > Coleoptera > Curculionidae > Pissodes > Pissodes strobi. The sequence goes on from MU189960.1 coordinate 62,163, forward strand.
CTTACAAAATTAAGTAAATTTCCCTTCCCCATAATTCCACCTTAAGCAGACCTATCTCTGGCAGATAACGAAATAATAAATACACGGATCCCTTGACAAAAGCGAAATGACGATAATAATTAATACTAATTTGAAATATGGTGTCGTTACCGCCCCCGTGCAACGTGTTTTCTGTCATCGTACCCTTAACGTCTAAACGTAGAACGTTTTATTTAAACTGAGAGTAATGTAATGAAATATGATACAAGAAAAACAGTACCCAAACTAAGACTTGTGAAATTCTGAATAATTAGTTATTAATAACGGATTTTGGTTTTAACGGTAGTAGATTAGGCTATGTGCGTCCTATGGCAAATTACCCTTTATTTTCCAGTAAAAAAAATACCATCGAACATGCATCTATTACGTTCACCAGTTATTTTTGACGGTTGTTAGATGTCAAAGGCAATAATTGATGGAACACGTGATCTAAAATATCATTGCACATGTAGGTAAAAGATGGAAATTGAGAGTGAACAGGTGGAATTTGTATGGGTATTGGTATTAGATTAGCCTATGTGCGTTGCATTCTGTGATAAATTACTCTACAATAATGGGCAAATATATGGCAAAAATTAAACGGTCTGTGCATAGAACCGCACGACAGAAGTGAATACTTCAAGCGGCGAGAATTTGCTCCAGATTATCTGGTTTTCCAGTAATAAAATCTATGTGGTGAAGTGTCAATTCGAAGTGGCGAAAGTTTAAATTCAAAAGTTGAATTAGTATGAATGGATTGAAAGGCATCATCATTTCTAAAGTGCTGTCTTGTGTGATATTTTAACACCTTCATTTATTTGACCTACAAATCGATATTTTCCCTCAAAAATCCATTTTCCCGATATTTTTGAAACAGAGAAGCATTTAGAGAGTTTTTCTCCTTTAAAGTTCCTATCGAACTGTTGTCTCGTTTTTTTTATCCTCGCGACTTTTTCAGCGCTAGAACGTACCAAAGTAACCGCTTTTACAAATATATACACGCACAAAAAAACTCTCTATTTCTGATTCTCGCCAATTTTCTCGCCGCATATGTTATTGCTAATTAGCCTGTTGGTCTCGAGGTACTTGAGTACTCGTTGATTGATTACACGTTCCATGACATTGGAGATTATTGGAAGCAAGGCAATTGGGCGATAGTTTGAGGGCGTGGTTTTCCTGCCTTTTTTGGAACAGGTTGCACTTGAGCGACATTCCAAGAAGATGGGTACAAGCCGATTCATACTATAGGTCAAGTCACGTTCTGATCAAGGTCCGGTCGTAGTCAGTTTAGATATTATAGCTTGTATAATAAATTACACTATTCACATTGTACAGTAAGGTTAGATCAAGAGCTGATCAAGTCAGCCCGGTATTTCTTTCCAACGATATTTTGATCTAACTGTGACCAAACTGTGATCAGACCATGACTTCACCTATAGTATGAATCGGCCTTAAATCCCTTTTCTGTAAGACACAGAAAAAAGTACGGAAAAATGGGTGTTATTTCGTTGGGGCAGCTCTTTAACACGATGACAGGTATTTCATCCGGCCCCGATGTATTTTGCGTATTAGCTTTTTTAAGATTTTACGAATATCACGGTGGTGAAAGTTAACTTGTTATGGCAGTGTTGATGTTGGATATGATGGGGAGAGACTTTCAATAGGGAACGTTTAAGGTAGAGTGCGCTAAAAACATTTCGGCAAGCAGGTTTGCTTTTTTCTTAGCTGTAGCCGCCGTGACGCCGCGTTCGTCCTTCAAAGGTGGAACAGACGACCAGAAATTCCTGGAGCCACTGAGGCATTGCAAAAGTTTATTCCAGGTTCTTTGATTGTGTTTGTCCTTAGTTTCGTTAATCACACGTTTGCATTCGTTTCTCGCTTCGGTAGAATAATTGCGACCTTCAGCGGTCTGATTTTGCTGCCACTACTTGTAGGCTTGTTGTTTCCTACCTACGGCTCTTTCGCATCTTTTGTTGAACCAGGGCTTTCCTCTTGACGGTAATTTGATGGAACGGATGTATGTTTTCATTCCTGAGGTTACTTGCGTAATCTCCTCATAACAAACTAACGGGTCGTCAGTGCCAGAGCAGACGCCGATCCAAGGAAAATCTTGGAAGAACTCTCTTAGATCCTCCCAGCTTGCGCAATTGTAATGCTAAATTTTACGAGATAATAGTGGATCCTTCTGTAAGAGTGGCAGTTTGCAAACCGTTGTAATAAGTTTGCGAAAGTACCTAATGGCGGACCAACTGTGATTGTGTACTGGGTTGTGATTAGAAAAAATCCAGGAGGGCGGCATTTCGCCCTTCTCTGAGATCCGAGTTACTTCGTCTACAAGTTGAATAAGCCCGCAGATGATGGCCAATGCTTCGGCTTCTCTACCTTCGTTGTCGGTCTTGTTTTGATGTTTGAGCCAGATGGTGTTATGGGCGTTGAAATCTCCCAGAACATTTATTTCTGAATTGGGGTGGTCGACCTGTATTGAATCAAATGTGGTAGCTAGTGTTGTAAAAAGCTTTGGTAGGGTCTATGACTCGGAAGCCGATAGAGACAGCATATCAACTTGGTTAACCCCTTGGCGGTGAACTTGCGCCACATGACGTCAAGGTTTTTCGGTTCGAGTGTTTTCTCGCGGTGACACGAAAGGTCGCTTCGGATAAAAAGGCATATTCCGAACTTATATCTAAATAAGAGATAGTTTACCCTTGCTGTTGTAGAACATACTTGTGTTCTGTAAGGGCTAATATGTGTGGTCTATTTGTACCGAATTAATATTTGTATATAAGCCTCTTATGTTGCAGAAATCTATTCTAAATTGGGTTGGTAACCTTGCTGCCTCCGAAGCAAGTTGACAAGTAATCGACAATAATATAGCTCGGTTGGATAAAAATGGCAGACAACGTTATGTTGATAAGTGACAGTAAAACGAAGCTAATGCTATTGGACAGTAGTTTATACCATGTCCAATCTGCGACATATTTTTAGATATTTTGCTTTACGGGTAATCATGTGTTACTCCTTGGCATTGTAGCATTTTCAAATTTTGGCATGAACAAATGCTACTGCTTTGCTTGGTTTATATTTATTTTTATTTGCAAACACAATTTAGTTTGGATTATTCGAATATAGGTACAGTGTATGAAGTACATTACCTTGTTTTGTCTTGAAACTAATTTAATACAGTTTCTATATGTATATTTACGTGTCAGTAGGATGCACTAGATACTTATTTTCTGATCATAACAACAAGGGTGATTTTTATCCCTTGCAGAGTCTTGGGTACTTAACTAGGTTCGGAAACCTCTTTTAAAAGTTCTGGGTGTGCAATCCAATTTGCTAGGCTATTAATTTCATTGATTTTTTATACTTGAGCTCTCTTTTTAATTACTCCAGAAAATGCTCACAAGCTTTTCTTTGATCTAAACGTTAATAAAATCTTAAAAATTTGTTCGATACAAATGTAACCTTGGATATATTTATTCTTTTAAATGAATTGTTAGCAGTACCTACCTCAAACGATTTAGAGATTGTAAGGGTCGTCTAATGTAGATTATAATTCGTTTATCTAATTATTGTGTTTCGGTGTATTGTTTCCTTCTTGGTTTATTCATCTTTCGAAGAGATTTCGTGTTTTCATTTGTTGTGTCAAAATGCCATTAACCTATGAGTGACAGTAAGACAGGCACGCCATATGGTTTTGACAGTTAAGCTAGACAGGGTCAAGAATCGACGTTCCCAACGGCGCTTGGCGAATGTGGTTTGGAGCAAAGGTTCGATTGACCGAGCTGTGACGTGGATGCGCTCGGACTCGCTATTTCAACTAAGTTAAGTTGGCAGCAATGTTTTTTCAGTCAAGGTGTTGAAATCCGTTCCGGGTCTTGCTTCTATCCTTTTGCGTTAGACCGGCGAGGATTCAAGAAGCCGGCGTCCTTTGTGAAGCCTTTTCGAGGTGTAAATCCTCATGGACTGGTTTAAATAATTAGGGTCGTTATTTTATGATATTTTTGCCACGTTTAAGTATTTTAACTCGAACCAGGGCCATGGAGGTTACCTATATTAGTTTTTGTTGAGTTATTGGAATCCTACCGCCACGTGGTAAGTTACTAACATTTTCATGCAGTCTTTCAGTGCAATTAATTCTATTTTCCAATCTTTCTAGAAGAATTTATGTTTTGCTGTTGCTCTCTATTGCCAATCATTGGAATGGTCGATTATTTGTTTTGGAGAAATCTCTAGCATGAACACTGTTCGTTTTATTCTGCTGGCTATTACCAGGCCTTAGGCCCTATAGATAGTTCTATAGGTAAGATGAAAAGCTAGTTAGGCTGTGAGTAATCACTTCAATGTTAGATATTTACTTTTTGCTGAGACAAACAATTGTTTTTAGGGTTCTTTCCACGGGTACCGCTCTGGTACACGTATATCGCTTTGCCTACTTGTGGTATCATTTCCAGCGTCTTTTGGGTTAGAACCACTACTTGCGTGTATTAGGTTTAGACCACCGATTGCGTGTCATCCCCTTTTTTGCCTATCATCGGCTGGATGTGATGTAACACGTTTGGAAATGTCAAGTTATGATTTGAAGTGCTCTGGAGTCGCATGGACCGTGTACAGGGTGGCTCGAATTCGTGTCTATGTATGGGGAACTCGAAAACCGTTAACATGGCTCAACATGACACTTTATACTGACCTTGAGTCATTCTCCAATATATCAAGCAATACGGGCATGTCCATTGTAAGTGACCAGTCTTTTGGCCATCCTCGAAGTTATTCCTTGGCAGCTTTTGTTAATGTAGTTTTTCCTACTCGTCTCAATTCATAACGGCCTTCGGAAGTGACGCCCATGACTTCAAATGGCCCTTGAAATTCATAATCGAGCCTTCCCTTATGCATTGTTTCATCCCTATGCATAAGTACAAAATCCCCCTTGGCGAAACTAATGGTGTTTCGGCGCCTATTTCTATCTACTTTGGAGTTTTTATTTTTTTCTAAGTGGTGACTGATTCGTTTTCTATCCAATTCCATATTTCTAATTGGGTGCATGTCTTTATTTAAATTATTTAACAGACTTTGGATAAGCGGCGTAGATCCGTCAATTCCTATAAGTGCTCTTAATGGTGTAGTTTGAGTAGATTTTTGAATTGTGGTATTCAACACGAGTTGAATCTTCCAAAGTGTCTTTGGCCATTCTGTATTTACTTTAGTCTCGATTCTTATCAAGTTCATTAAAGTCCTCATGTAACGTTCCACCTGTCCATTGGAGCGGTGGATGTCGGGTGTTGTATAATGACAGGTGATACCAAGGGTTTCCAGAAATTCAGGTAGGCTTAAATTTTTAAAATTGGTTCCAGCGTCCATTACAATTTGGGTGGGTGTTCCAAACAAAGCAATGAACGACTGAATTGCACTTTGAGTCTCTTCAGCTTTAACCGTTTTCAGCGGTTGTAGAAAACAGTATTTTGTAAAAGCATCTACTAGAACTAGCATATGCTTATATCCTTCAGTAGATTTCACTAGTGGACCTAAACAATCAGCATGTAAAATTTGCATGGGTTCTTGCGGTTTTTCAACATTCGATATATAGCCTTGCAATGGACCTGTTCGGGTCTTTTTGATAGCACAAATTAAACAATGTTTAATATATTTCTTGACAAATGATCTGAGACGTGGAAACCAAAAATGTTTCTGGATAAGATCGATAGTTTTTTCAGTACCCACGTGGCATTGTTCATCATGGAAGATACGCAATAACCCAAGACGACTTTGCCTTGGAACGAATGGCTTTGTACTTTTACCTTCAGGAGAATTAAGAACGTAGTGCAATATACCATTTGTGACAACATAACGGGTTCTATCAATGCGACCCTCCTTTGCATCGTTGATTAACTGGAGAATTTCTGAGTCGCCTCTCTGCTCTACATAAAGCCAGTTATTTTCTTTGACATTTATACGGCGTACTGATGGATTGCGACTTAAGTAGTCAACATGAGGTAACGAGCTGCCTTTGCGATATATTTTGGAAAAATTAAAATCTTGTATATAGATCCACCATCTGGCTACTCGGGGTAAAATATCTTTCTTAGTTGCGGTAGATTTTATTGCGTTGCAATCTGTGACCAATGTGAAGTGAATTCCCAAAAGGTAGACACGAAAATATCGAAGAGAGTTGACAACAGCAAGAGTCTCCAACTCGTAAGAATGATAATGTTCTTCATATTTTGAGGTACGCTTGCTAAAATATCCAATGACCCGAGTATTTCCTTCTTGCTTTTGTATTAATATACCCCCATATCCAATTGTACAACGATTTTTCAAAATTTCGGTTTTTTTCCGGATATCTCCGTAAATACACGGAATTTTAAAACTTTCTAAACGGCATATTGTTAGGCACCTAAATGCGCAATTTTGCCTTAATTTGACCGACACTGTATCTCTTACGGTTTTCGAGTTGCCCATACATATACACGAATTCGAGCCACCCTGTACATATACTAATACTGGTATTTATTTGAAGAATATTTTAAGATTAAGAATACCTACTTCATGATTTGTAAGTAATATCATTTTCCTATTGTAAAGCTGTTTTTGACAAATTTAGATTATCTACAGATTGAGTGATTATACGCATATTTTATTTTATATTATTGCGGCAGAATAAAATTCATGAATTTTAAACCCTGTGCGCTATTTACCATCATTCTAGTGACCTATTATTGGGTATGCAGAATATTTGCCTAACAGTTTGTCAATATTATGTCAGTTTTTTTTTCTATTGCTTTATTGTTTATACATGTGATTGTAATTTATATCAAGGGATCTCCTCATTAGTAGGGAAAGAATAAAGTAAATAAAGTATTTATTTTGGGGAAGAATTATGCCTTATTGAGAAGCTTCTCCAAAAATTACTTTTCAGCATTTAACAACATTATGGATTTTTCTTAGTTGAGTCAAAATTAACTAAGTGGTACCCAATATCTTTATTAAAGGGTACCGAGGATCCACGAACCCAGCTCTCCACTGCTGGCTGCCGTTTGCATCTATAGGTAGGTTTTCTAAAAGGACTTAGGATAAGTTGCCATAACATAACCCCCTAAAACGACCCCGCCTCTTCATCGCCTATAAAACTGGAGACCTTAAGAACGAACTTTCAGATTGATTTAGTCGAATTCTTTGGTCAGTCCCTTGGATTTACTGAAAATGTAAAAAGCACAAATTATAGTCCAATTATTTTGTCTTTGTTTCAAGAGACTTCGGTAACAATATTCTCGAAATATCCACTTAACTTGTAAAATAATGTGGTTTAAGCGCGAAAAAAAATTAAAGATGGAGATATTGACAGTTAGCAGATGTGATCAAAAATTGCATAGCTGGCCTGAGTGATCATGCGGAGAGACCAGAATCTATCACTATTATAGATAATTATGCAGGATCAAATTTGTACTATTTTTTTTTATAATATCCCATATCATGAAAACGTATATTTATACGCTTCATCAAGCTGTTCTACATTCGTTGCTTAATTTTTCCTTCATCTCAACATTACGTTCTTCTACTAATGAATGGTAAATTCCCTGCCTTACATCTATTGGGGAGAGACAGCTCCACACATGTGTAGATGTTTCAGTACTCAACGCTTGCAATCATAGGTAAATCAGGAATGAAAGTTGCGGTGGCCTATGGTCAACATAAGCAAGAAGTTTTGCCCAGTTAAATGCAGTTAATGCAGGTAATGAAGTAGTTAACTATGTATTTAGCATTCACTTCACGAAGCGGTGTGAAAATTCATATAAAGACAACGGAAATCACAGAATGGGAATGTGCGTTTGCTGAGAGTATTTTCTTGGCATTTTATGCGAAAAGAATAACTGACTTTTTCACTTCGAGCATATAAGCGTTCCAAGCGCGTAAATCCAGAAAACCGCGAGAAAATTAAAAATGGAATAAGATACGGCACTTTTGGATTTCATACTTTCACCATCAATCTTAATAACAGTTATATATCTGGCCTTTTCCATTTTCGCGCTAAATCATCGCCTTTTATTTCCATCCACAGTTTTATAAAGGTCGTGCTAAAGGTAGAAAGGCGTATTATTTTATTAAATTAATGGAAAACGCTTCGTAATGTGGGACGCCAATTACGGAATTGCGATGGGGATAACCGGCTTTGCAAGTAATGGGGTGCATGCATACCGTTCTGTACAGGTATTGCATGCTAACTTATTTTTGTTTGAGAAGTCTGATTGATATTTACATTTCATAGTTACATCATCAAGCTTCTCATTATATTTATTTAAAATAAGTATTGTTCTTTTCCCCATATATAAAGAAAGCACTAGGCAAAGAATAATTTTCCAAAAATATTAAACATAAGGAAGAAAATCCTGTTCCTTTTTTACCTGACGCTTCTTTTCCTAAGCACTGCATTAATGTAACAGCAAAAAGGTGAAAGAAGCAAGTAAAGTCTAAGCCATATAAAATTACCCTTTTTTTCAATGTTGTCTCATCCGCAACTTCCTTTTATTTTTCATAAAATCGTGGATTCTAGAAAAGAAAGCACTCGCAGAAATGGCGGGTGATAATGCCCAAGTTATGTCTCTGACTGGCTTATAAATCTCGCCGCTTTCATGAGTGTTATTGTTCCCGGTCACGCGAACCTCCTGACTTATTTTTCTAACTCCTACGCGCCCTCTTGCTCGGCTAAAGTAATATTTTTTATATTTAGAATGTTTATAGTTATCATGGAAAGCGTTTCGATCGCAAAAACTTATTTCGGTGCTCACGTTCAATCAAATAAGCTATACAGCCTTATTTAATATAAACCTTTCCGTTCTATTTGCCTATGATCAAGAAAATCGACCATAAATAAAAATTAAATTTCCATACCCTAGAAGCAAACTATGTTTATCCAAAATTGTTATATGTTAAGTTACTTAGAAGCTGTTTTGCCAGTTTCTGTTCGTTTAAATTCTCCCTTTTTATCAAGGCTATGACTTTGAAAGAACGCACGCTGCTCCCGAATGAGTAATAGAACACTTAAAATTGACGCCAAAAAGTGAGTGTACATTTTGATCAAGGACTGTTCCCTGATCTGAAAACTATATTTTTTCAAATCACAGCTGTTCCTTTTTTACAAATTTTTGCAATTTGATAAAAAATTTGATTTTTTTTTGAAATGCACCTTTCTCTTTTCATAAAGTAGGCCTTGCATGTTTCTATATGGCGTCATTGCGCTCAATTGTTTTTGTATGTAAAATACGTTAACCACCAGTGTCAACCTGTCTGTGGAGCATCGCGTCGTTACCAAAAGTGTTTTTAGGTTGATAGTTAAGTATTTAAAAGGAAAAGTAAACCATTATTCAAATTAAGTCATTTAGAAAATCGAAAAAAAAAATATGTGCGGGTTGTGGACAAAAGATACGTGTTGGAAGATCACCTGAAAACAAATTCAGAATAACACCGAGAATAGAGAAACTTTTACAAGAGTTTTCGAATGAATATTTTAATGTAACTAATGAGAAGTTTCCAACTTCAGTGTGTAATACATGCCGACTAGCTCTAGTAGATAAAGAAAAAAAACGTAATACCCGACATCTAGTTCCAATGCCTCATTTTCCAGAAATCAGGGATACAAGAAACAACAGTTACGAAAACTGCAATTGCTTTATCTGCAAGACGGCAAGATTTAAAGGTTGTAGAAAAGTGTTGAAAGGTAGAAGAAAATCACAAAAGCTTAATGACAGCCCCGCAAGAAAAAGTTCAAAAAAAATTTCGATTTGTAGTGTATGTTTTACTAGTTTTGGTCAAGGTAAAACTCATATATGTACTCAAAATGAAACCCATAAAAACGTCTTAACACTTCTGGAAAATGTACCGGAGAAAACCAAAGAAAAGGTCGTAAGTTCAGTTTTGAAGAAAAAAATTGAAAATCAATGTTTGTCTCGATCGTCTCTCAGTTTATCCACAAGAGGATCCAGCTCAAGGTTGATATTAAATCCCAAACTTGATAAAAAGCAAGTAAATTTTTCGTATGACAAACTCGACAAATATCAAGTAGCTGTAGGAGCCTCTAATAGAAACATGAAAACATTAACTAATTTTATCCGACAACAGCAGGAAAAAAATCTATTCCTTCCAATTATCGCCAGCATGTGTCTGAAAAGTGTTTAATACTTGATAATTTTTACAAAATCGAATCATATCAGCTTGATCTTGAAGGAAAATCAGAAGAGAAGGGAAGAAGGCCGGTGATCTACGCTGATGCCGAGGCAATATTGGAAAAAGTTGTGGAAGAGAGACATTTAGTGGGAAATTACAAAGTAAAAGTGTTATCAGACGGAGGTCAGGGTTTTTTTTAAGATCTGTCTGTCAGTAATTCCAGAAGCAGAACCTGAAAATACGTATGAGGTGAACAAACTTTCAGTGTATGCACAAGGAGGCACTATAGGTGGCAAAGTGCACAAGTCAACTGGTGTTCACAAATTTATTATATTGTGTATTGTTCCAAAAATCAAAGAAAACTATCACAACATAGAAATCCTTTTTTAAGTTACTGGGCTTAATGCTATTGCGTTTAAATTTGTTTCCGATTTAAAACTTGTGCTTCTTTCAAATGGTCTACAGACAGCGACCTCAACTTTTCCATGCCCCTACTGCTATGTGACAAAAAACGAGTTAAAAACATATTTGTATGAACAAAATGCTAAAGAATACGAACTTAGAACGTATGGAGATATTGAAAACTTCCATGAAAAATTTGTTATCCATTTATGGCAAAGACAAGAAGTTTGCCAAAGGGTGTTGTAGTGTTGTAAACAGAGCCCTTTTTCATGAAAGTAATTCAACCTTTTTGCTGGAAAAATGCATAGTACCATTGCAATCATTTGTTCTGGAATGGAGTAGTACCTATCTTAGGAAGAGAAAGGGCATTAATATGGCCCAGGAAATTAAATCTGATATCAAATAGCTACCATGGAGAAGTAAGTGAAGCAGAATTTTCATAAATCTATATTGTTTTTAAATTAACCTTATTTTATCTGGTTACATGTACTTGTCCTCTTCACTTTATAACATTAAATATAATTTAAAAATCTACATTGTAAAGCATCTAAATACAATTTTTCAGGTATTTAATGGCAATGCATGTCGAAGTCTCCTGAAACATCCTGATATTTTGCTATCCGAAGGAGTTCTTGACGATAAAAGCCCTTTGGTGATGGTTCCCTTAGTCTCAACATTGAAGAAAATGGACGGTGTGGTAAAAAAATGCTTTTCAACGAATACGGTTGATGTTCAACAGCTTAGAAAAGATATTGATATGTTAAGAAAGGATGTGCAGGCTTGGGAGGTATCACAGACGTTGAAGCATCATATACTGTTCAACCATATAGAACAATCGGTTCAATTTCTGAACTACGAGGGTCTTGGAACGTGGTCCGAGCAAGCGGGTGAAGCAATCCACCATGAGTTCTTAAAATATTCGAACAAGTATAAAGTGAATTCAATGGACAGCAAACGATATGCGACTAATTTGAGAAAAGCAGTGGTAGACTTTTCATCTAAAAATCTTTAAAAACTATTATAATTACCTAATAAATGTTCGATATTTTCTGTTTTTGTAGATTAGTTATTTACTCACCTTGCATTTAAGTCTGTTTGATAATTGGCCAGAAGAATTGTTATAGTTAAGAAATATACATTTAACAGGCTATAAAGAGACGCAATCTACTCACGTTTGCCTATTTTTTTATAATTTATACTCATACATAATAACCGTCATTTATAAATAAAAAAATCAAGTTTTTCTAAAAAATGAAATTTGAAAAAAGGAACAGCTACGATTTTAAGATTAGGGAATTGTCTCTAATCAAAATGTGCATACAGTTTTTGGCGTCAATTTTGTGTGTCCTATGACTTATTGGGGAGCACCGTGAACGGCAATGCCACCAATGGATTTAATATTGGGTAAATTGTTTTTTTATAACGTGATTTAAAACTGGCTCTAAACGGTTTTTACTTTTTATTAACTTGCTCTACGTATCTTAGAAACATGCAACGTGGGGGTGTAAAAATAAAATCAATAAGTTCAGTCAGCCAAGTTTAATAATATTCAAGCACGGATTTTTCAGACGAAATATCTGCAAATTGCTCAGAAAAGAAAAATAAAACGACGACGATGAACTATTTTGGTCATCAAAAAGACTCGGATGCCGAAAAATCACCTAGTGGTAACGTGGACCCCAAAATCCCAGCCTAGATCCGAGATCCGACAGAAAAATATAAAGAGAGACAGATAAGTTCTGATGATAGCAGAACCTACGCCTCTAAAAAACGTTGGGTCCCCACCAATGACCAATAAAATCTACAATGCAAGCAGGACAACTGGAACAACTTAATGATTCTCAGATAACACCACCGATACCTGTTGAAGAACGAGCTTCTTCAGTTCTGAAATCGAAACAAATATTTTGGAAAAATTACCATCCTCAGCCCGCGCAAATGATAATTACCAGGAAGTTGATTTTGTAAAACTTATTCAGGCGAAAAGAGAAGTAGTAGTTACCAAGCATTTATTTGCTGAAGATACCGATGTGAACGGGGTAAGTTTTGAAGATTTAATTTTTTTATGACATGATGGGAACTATGGCACATGGACGGTAGTTATTTGGAATCGTTTTTTTTTACCTTCCTTCGGGATTGATTGCACCTAACTCATTTCCAGCTAGAAGGAAAGCATGCAGTTCTGTATGATAGGGAGAAAAGCCTGCTTAGTGGGGCTACTACTAGTGTTAGCTCAGCAGCACATTTCTTAAGCACTATTGCTGGAACGCCATCCGGTCCTGACGCCTTGTTAGTGTCTAGGCTTTTGAGTATTAGTTTCACTTCACGTTGGCGAAATACCAGACCTGACATTTAGGAATTCACTCTCGGGATAGTTAGGGGAATCTTTCCTTGATGATCTAGGGTAGAATTTGATGCAAGTATCTCGGCAAGAGTGTTCGCTTTTTCTTTGGCCGTTTCCGCTATTGAGCGATCACCTTTGCTCAGTGGTGGGATTGACGTCTTTGAAAAACCCTGATTTACAGCTTTGGCAACTGATCAAAAGTATCTTGATCCGTTAGGACAGTTGAGAAGCTTGTACTTGATCTGCTCGTTATATCCCCCTTACACTCGCCAATGATCCGCGTACACTGGTTTCTAGTCGTGATCAATATACTTCGATTTTCGGCTGTCGGATCTCGGCGCCATTTACGGCAGGCAGCATTTTTAGTATTGATTGCTCTTGAGCAGTTTTTCCCAAACCATGGTTTACTGTTTGAGATCTGTTTCATAGAAGATGGGATAAAAGCTTCCATACCAGCTAAGATTACTTGAGTTATCTCATCAGCAGATTCAGGGGTGTTTTGACTCCTTAAACAGACATCTTTCCAAGGAAAAGAAAGATAAAACTCATGAAGATCACGCCACTTTGCTGATTTGTAGTGCCAAACCTTTTGAGGTATCTGTGGCTCCTGCATTTTTATGGGAAGGTCACAGGTAGGGATATAAGATTGTGGTGTGATGAGCCCAAGGGAGGTTGGACAGTTACGGTGTAGAGGTCAGGATTAGTTGTTAAGAATAGATGCAGGAGGTTAGCAAAGTCTTTTTGACGCTCAGGGATCCTGGTAGGTTCGTCAACCAGCTGAGTAAGTCCGTGACTATGAAAAAGGATTCGGCTTCTCGTCCTTCATCGTCGTTTTTGTTGGAGTGTTTCAACCAGTCCATGTTATGTACGTTGAAGTGTCCTATGACAATTTCTGCCGTTGGACCGTTGATCTGCAGAAAATCAATGTTATTGCCAAGAATTAAGAAAAGCCGTTTATATTGGTGTTCGCTAGGTGGTCTGTACAAGCAACAAATAAACTTGGTTGCTCGGCCTGTGCTTAATTTGAATCACATGACATCGAAATCCTTAGGTTCGTATGTTTCTTCTCGTTGACAACATAAATCGTCTCGTATAAAACAGCTAATCCAGAGTTATGTCGAAATCGGGAGTAAAAGTCATATTCGGGTATATTTATGTGAACATGTGTAGTGCTTGATTTCACTTTTGTTTGTGCCAGAGCTAAAATATGAGGCTTATTTGATGTTAGGTGCTGGTGGACCGAGTTAATATTTGAGTTGATGCCCCTTATGTTGCAGACGTCCAATCGCAGTCTATTTTCTATCCTGGAGACGCTCAGGCCTGATGCCCCCCCAGGCCAGCATCCATCCGGAGCCGGAGATCCGAATGGGAGGCTATTTTACCTCCGAAGTATTTTGATCTGGGAGGCGCCATCATGCAATAGTTTTTCTTTTTTTTCCACCCTGGGAACCGGATCACAAAGGCATGGTGATGAAACATGAACCAGAGGTCATTTCACGCCACCTAACCCAATGCGGTGGGGATTCACCGGGTGATGCGGGTGGACCACATCTACCACTACTAAATAACGATGATAGTATAGCAGGTCCAGATTTCACAGTGGCAAGAGAAAAAGGGACTCAAATGGAACAAGGCAGTGAAGCAGATCAGAGCGATATTGAACTAGTCAGAAACGGCGAAATCCAAAGAAATGGAAAAAGTCTAAAAAAAGCCAAAGGCATTGTGGAGTTTATGACAAACACTAAAATGTTTGTCGCAACAAAATCTACCAAGACTTCTAGCGGATATACCTGTAAACTTAATCGATCAGATTGCAAATCGTCAGCAGCAAGAACGCAGCCACACCAACAGTTTTGGACAAATTCCTATTCAACGGAGACGGGAAATAAATTTCCTTAGAGAAGGTAAAAGGCCACATATAAATAAATACTTTTTTGAGATAAATAAGAATACACTTAATGTATGCAAGAAATATTTCCAAAACACCTTATCCATATCCCAGCAGTACGTAGATACTCCGATTGGTCTTATCTCGTCCGATAAGGGAGGAAAGCATACGCCTTCCAATAAAATTTCACCTGAAGTGCGTGACAGTGTGAAAAGCTATATTTCGTAGTTCCCCATCTATGAATCGCATTACTCTCGAGAAAGATCGAAGAAAAAGTATATTAAAAACAATATAAATATCGCCAAAATGTATCGACTCTATATAGAACATTGTCAAGAGTTAGGAGTCCCGGCAGAAAGAATTGCTAAAACATGGCTTTATGGTGAGATGTTTAACTATGAGTTCAATTATGGTTTTTAAAACCCAAATAATGATATATGTGATAACTGGGATATATTTTCATTAAAACAACGCAGGATTTGCAAGATGCACGAGATAGATATAAAATGAAACCTGAAGACAAAATACGCTCAGGAGAAAAACACAGAAGAGATAGTCATGATAGATGTTCAAAAGTGTTTACCAACGCCAGAACTTCAGAACTCACAAAGCTTCCATAGTCTGATGCTTTGGACCTATAGCTTGGTGATACATGATTGAACCCTACAAGAAACCTACTGTATGATGTGGGATGAATCGATTTCTGGTCAAGGAGGTAATGAAGTGGCCACCGTGTGTGCCAAAATAGTCTGAAGTTTTGAAATTTCTGAAGATGTTAAAGACTATATGCTCAGACAATTGCCCTTCCCAGAACCGAAACTCACAGGTGATTATGTGCTATTTTTGAAGTGAAAACTTCTTTAGGCGCGCTTTGCGTTTTTTCCTGGGGATTGAATTCAGTAAAATCGTCACGCATCACGCGTCACGCTCGGATGTATGGCATGTTCCCGTATAGGTGGAGGGCTGACATTTTCAGGGGATGTAGCCGGGGTAAAAAGAAGATCATGGAGGAGAACGAGACCACGTAACCCCCACCGTTTGCCCAGGGGAGGGGGGAGAAGGAAAAACTTAACTAATTATTTCGGGAGAACGGGAAGGGGTACGGGGTCGAAATTTTTATGATAGGTGTGCTCCATGGGGGGGCACCATAGACCATACGGGGGGACTGGGGCTCTAATTTAAGGGAAGATTTTGGGGGGAAAACCGTTTTTCGCCCGTATCTCTGCAACGAAGGCTCGGACCGAAATTCTGACAAACGATGACCCCGCTTGTTGAAGTTTTCACATCTATCGTGTGGTCTTAAGCACACAATTTTTTTTTTCTTCTTGACACAACCAATATCTTAATTTAATCAGTCATATATTTCTAGCACACCCACAGTTAAAAATAATTACGCCTTGGGACTGGCGCTATATTCTCAGACTAGCTGGTGTAAAAAAGTCTTTTCATATTACAGGGATGGAAAGCAAAGACTTTTTGAACTTTACAAGCTTATTTGAAAGAAGTCCACGCAAGAAAACTAATTTTGATGAAAATTTTTATATTCCTCAAGTTTTGTACTTTCAAGTTAGGAAAGATGCACCAGGAGTTTTATTTTATAGAACCAAGTTCAATGATGAATTTGCACCTCACGACTTAAACAAAAAGACCAAAAAAATCAAAATATACCAGAATCTTTGCCACAAATAAGTAATTTCAACCAAAAAATTTGCGCATTTACAAAAACTGTTAAAATGGATACTCCAACAGTTTGGGTAAGCTTGGGTTAGTAAGTAAATGTTGTGTTTACCAGTAGTTGCAAGTGAATGGAAAAATAAGTTAGTCGATATAACACTTCTAGTCCAGTGAATTGGTTTTAAATTGCAATTGACATGTTTTTTTATTTAATTTTTTTAGAAAAACATTATACCTTATATTTGGACTTAACCCTGCAGTAGTCGCGCTAATATTTAGGATAGAACGGTTGCGCGCACTATCACTACGCACAACTAAAAATATGAAATTTTTGTTTCTATTGCATTTTTTGATATATAATAAAACTTCTCAAAAACATCATGTACTAAAAAGAAGAAAATTAAATTAAATTAGTTTGTCAATGTCGATTGACTGACCTAAAATCTGGTCGCTAGAAGAACGCATTGCCATCTAGCTTGGCACAGTTACTGGATATCTGTTACCAAGACTATTTCTCCATGACCCCGAAAGTTCCCGGATTTCAATTTTCAATCGAATCGAACCATAAATAGAATTTGTCTGCCATATTGTCTCCGCCATTTTAAATTTCAAAAATTTGACAAACAAATTCACAATTCTTGGCCTCGAAAACTACCTGATGTAAATTTTCAATTGCAACGGACAATAAAGACATAACACAATTTGTCCGCCATCTTGAAGCCGCTATCCTGAATTTTGAATAATTGAATTTGTTAAATTGTATTATCACGTAAACTATGTAAGCGTATCAAATTTCATGTAAATCGCACATTTAGAAGTGGTCCTAATTCAGCTTGCAAGATTTGACCTCTGAATTAAAACTAGAACGTAAAGAGCCGCGCGCGGACTCGCAGTCCGCAATCTAAACTTGCAGAAAACGATTACACTCCACCAGTTACAAATTGATACTAATCGGTTTGTCGAGTTGAGTCGAGAAGCTACTTAGTACACGAGTCTCGAGCACCTACTATCTTTTCGATGCAAAAGCTGCGGACATGCGTAGCGACGAAACAAGAATAAGTATTATTATTGCTTTGCATGGCCCTCCGCTCGCTTCGCTCTCTGCGGGTTCCCAACCAACAGAACCTAACCAACACTAATAACCCAAGGCAGCCCCAAAATTAAGAAAAAAAATAAGTTAACAAAAAACGACATAACCTTAAAAAATGTAAACAAAACATCTCTTGCGACCGACGGGAATCGAACCGGGGCCGTACGAATGACAATCAGAAAGTCTAACCACTACACTACCAGATTGAAAAACTTGGGTAATTCTGATACATTCAGCCATTACGCATGTCCGCAGCTTTTGCATCGAAAAGTTAGTAGGTGACCTAGACACTTGTCTATTTAGTGGGGCAGTGACACACTGCGGAGGAACTCAGAAATATCGCCAACAACATACGCACGCGGAGTGAGAGTCCGCGCGCGACTTCTACAGGGTTAAAATTATTTTGCTTTATTTAACCCAAATTGGGACTTAACATAGGCTAACTGCTGAAAAATTAATCTTTCTATTATGCAATCTATGTTGTTACAAATTTTTTTTTAATTTATTTAAAAAAAAGTCTTCATCATTTTATTAAATTACTAAATAAGTTGTCCTTATGCCAAATATTAAAATTATATGTTTAAAAATAGTTAAATAGATCAAAAAATATCTCTAAATTCGTTTTTCTCGAATTTTGTGACTTAACATAGTTTGCTTCTAGAGTACGGATTTTTAGATTTAAAATTTCACCATTGCTCTTTTTAGTGTGTACATATTGAGCTGACAATGAGCTTAAGCAAGCCCTTAAACGGTTGTATATGAATATTTGAGGAAATAGTTAGTGGTTTAATACTCATGGTAATCGAATCAAAATTGTAGTTAAGTACACTTACGACTAACCATTTCTACAGCACCCACTTTTCCGCATCTAGTTTTGTTTATTAATTCCACATAATTGGCCTAAATTTGTTGACTGATATAACTTGCACTCCCAATTTTTCTTATCGCAGGCAAGTTGGCGGTTTAGTTACTATAATTATCCTAAAGTTCCGTACGAAATACGCACGTATTACGTAGGTACACGCCCACAAGAATTACTTATTTCATTTAATACAAATATAGCATGATTGGGTAAATTGTTACCTAACATTAGCTTTCTCCATAGGCTAACAACTTTTAAAAATGCCACATCAGTTTGTAGATCAGACATTGGAGCCACCCATATTATCTTGATTAATTATTTTAATTTTTATAACTTTGTCAACTTCACAGTATTTATACGTTTCTAATTTTAGAGTTTCAACTTTCAACGCTAACTTATATTAAAATAATAAAATATAAAATATTCCCTGCTTTCATCTGTAAAACTAGTAACGGATTAGTTGGCAATTAGTTGTGACGGAGCTTGTTGCAGGAAATAATTTCGAAAGTATCACCAAAATGTATAAAAAGTTACTAGCACTTTTACAGTTGTCGTAAAAACCAAACAAAGGGCCACACATAAAAATATCATCGATGTTTTGACCGCGGAATTTCGACAAAGCCCTCAAGCCGCATCTAAGGGCCGTACGGACGGACGCGTTCCTTTTTTTATGACCCGTAACCTGTTTGGCTGTAGGGCCACGTCATTTGATTTAACAGTCCTATAAAGTTTACGAAGCCTTGCTCGTTCTCTCGGAACACAACATAACCGCAATTTATGTGCAACGGCACCAGACGCGGTTTAAATTCAATGTCGTTTGATCAGTTTCGCTCTAAATATTCTGATAACAAAATAGTGAAACTCTTGATTACATTCTTGGAGTATAACGCAAGTAAATGAACTGATTTTAGAAGGATGTATTGGTAGATTCTATAAAGTATCCAGCAAGCTCTTACGATTGAGCTCCTCTTGACGTTTTTATTTGGAGGCATTAAGAATCATCACCGGCATATAGAAGACTAAAGAATATTTCAAAATATAAGAAAGGAGTACCAATCATATTAGCATTACAATTACATTGTTTTAGAGAATTAAAGATTTGTTAGAAATATTAATACTACAAATGTCTGAGTATAATATATATTTTTTAAACTATTGAAAAAAAAATTGTTACACATAAATACATATGCTGAACCATTCCACACCTTCTCTTAAGTGTTATTACCCAAACTATTTAAAAAAAATTCGATAAAAAATATATTTAAGTAGGTAGGCCTGTTATGCAGTGCCAAATTTCATTTACCTAACATCGAGCCTAACATAGTGTTTAAATTAGTGTTTAGGTATAAAAACTATATATATTATAGAATACAAGCCATGAAAATGACAAATTTTACTCATCAATATTTTTGATTTTTCGTCTTTACTTGGCCATATTTTGAAATGTTTTGATAAATAACTAGGGCATTGTAAAAAAATAGATGGTATACATCTAACTCTTCTTTTAGCCGTGGTTTTAGTAAATCTATTGTAAAAGTCTTACCGCTGTTGGAATCTGTTTTTATTATGCTACCTTCAGAAAAAAGAGCTGCACATACTTTCGTCTTGTTTGTTGGCTCAACGGGCATAGCTTTAAGCTATTTTTGTTGTAAAGTTTCGTCCTTTAGAATACCGAAAACATGAACTTCAGGCCAATTTTTATAGTCTCCATTACAGCCAGGAATAATTCACTTTGGAGGTATAATTACATTAAGTATCCGTTACCACAAAGCTAGCCGAAAAGGAGAGAAACACATATAATTCAATACGAACAAAAACTTATAAGCTGTGCTCTTGGATGAATGAATTATTATTAATGATCTAGGAGGTATTAATACACTGCGACCTGTACAGACCTATTGTGTCCGTTGTGCTTCCGTTGATATGATTCTCAATCAGAGTACTTCATCCAGTTTCAGTGCTTTGATAAAAGTAAGTAGTCTGGATGGTTCTATGGATGAAAGTTCTCCCTGTTCGACGATGCCACACCCAAAGCAGGCCATTCCCCTGTTCACGACCGCCTCGTAGGTACTCCGTGAGAAGGTGTTCCGGGGTTTCCTCCCTTTTAAGAAAGCCGGTGAGGGTGCGAAGATTGTGTTTACTCAGTGTTATAAGTTGTTTTGAACTTCCTGAATGAAGGGGCCCTAGAAACATCATTGATTGCCTTAACCCTGGAAGGCATTCCCATAGACTGATCCATTTGATTCGCTCTTCTTTCTTGAATTCTTCCTGGTGTGCGTACTAGGTGTGCGTCCCTATGCCACAGAAAGTTACCGATCCTAAAAGCGGAGTTTGTGTTCCTACTTTTGCCAAATTGGTCTGCTTTTTCGTTATCCCAGCGTGTCTTGGTATCCATTGAAGGGATAGTTTGTTATTCTTGCCTAGTTCGTTTAGTCTATCTAGGCATTTCCATGCCGTTCTGGAGCTGATTGTTGTTGAGCTCAGCGCTTTGATGGCTACTTGACTGTCTTAGAGGATGACAATCTCTTTCTTGCTATAGTTTCTGTCGAGGTTGAACTGCGCACATTTTCCTATGGCGTTAATTTCCGCCTGGAATATGTCCTGGTGTTTTCTCATTGCTTCGGAGAATGTGGTATGTATGTATATGTCCGGGTTCATAGCGTCGTACGCCTTCCGGTTCCCAGCTTCAAACCTCTTCCATCCTCCCAGTCTCCTGATATTAGATTTCTTTCCGACATTGCTCTCTAAATGCCGCTTATCCAGGTAACTTTTGGTCGTCCTCGTTTCCTCCTTTCTGTTGGTATCCATTGAAATGCGAGTTTTGGAATTCTTTGTTCTGGCATTCTCTCTACATGTCCGTACCAGATTAACTGTTTTTGTTGAATGTCCTCTATTTTTGTTTTTTCTACCTTTACCATTTCCCTTATTCTTTCATTTCTTATTCTATCTATTCTCGATACTCTAGCTGATCTTCGCCAGAAATCCATCTCGAGAGCTAATAGTTTTTGTTCAAGGCTCTTTGTTAACTGCCAGGTTTCACTTCCATATTAGAGGATGCTTTTAAACACTGTTGAGTAGATATAGCGTTTCTTTTCAAAAGAGATGTTTTTTGACCATAGTATCGTTTTTAGGTATCTAATTGTTGTTTTTCTTTTTCCTATTCTGCTCTCTATTTCCTTTTGTGTTCTTTCATATGTTGTTATTTTTGTTCCCAAATAAATGTATTCATCGCAGGCATCAATTTCTACACCATTATTTAATACTAGCTTTTCTTTCTCTCCGCCAATGCACATATATTTAGTCTTTATAAGATTTTCTGTAAGACCCCAGTTTTCATATTCTTCGAAAAGTTTCCTTGACATAAATTCTGGATCCTCTTTATCCTGTGCTATGATTATCTGGCCATCAGCAAAGTGAAATGTGTAGAGTGTTACGTCATCTGTGAGCTTCCATGTCTTTAGTGCTTCTTTCAGATAAATTTTAAATATTGTTGGGGATAAACAGCAGCCCTATCTAAGGCCTTTTGTCACTGGGAATGTTGGCGAAACAGTGTTTCCCATCTTTATTCTAGAGTATGACTGTTCGTATAACTGTTTAATTGCACTAATTGCTGTGCTATTGATTGGTGATATCTCTAACGCCTGCCATAATCTTCTTATCGGGACAGTGTCGTAGGCTTTAGTAAGGTCAACAAATAGTAGATGAACTTCTCAATTGGTTGCTGCCTTCTCCTTTACTTGATTAATACTAAATATGCTATCTACACCCGACCTTCCAGCTCTAAAGCCTGATTGTTGTTCTGTATCATGTGGATCAAACTCATTTTCAATGGCTTCTGGCCCAAATACTCCCGCTTCGGTCCCCTGTTCAGTTCTTGCCCCGTCTGTATACCAATTTATGGCACTCTGCTGCGATGTGAGAATGCAAGTGTTCTTTTTCAATTCTTCTCTACTTCTTATCACGACCGTGAAGTATTTTTCAAAATTGTATCTTTTAACTATATCGTCTCTGGGGAGCCAATGACGTGGTATCTGTTAGTTCACTCTTTCTAAGTCATCATCTCTCACCCGCTTCATCTCTTATGATTCTAGTCATTGCTTGTCTAGCTGCTCCTTCTACAACAATGTGCAGAGGTGCGAGGCCCACAATTGCCTCGATTGCTGCTGTTGGACAAGTTTTCATTGCGCCGATCCTGCTTATACACGCCAGGCGTTGTACTTTGTTGAGAGCTGATTTTATACTGGTCTTTAAGTCCGAAATATATATTTTAACGTATTTTGGAAATATTGTGAACTACTAAAATGCATAAGCTACTAAATAAATATCACCCAGTTCTAAGTTTGAACTTGAACTTGGAAATTATTATATAAACATTAAAGACAAACTATAAACAACGCGAGCAGTCAACGGGAGCGATTATGAACCTTAAGCATGCAATGATCAGCACTTTTTATAATATAAATACGCTATCGAGCCTTCAGTTTGGCAGGCTTTTGTCTCACCTAAAATCAGCTTCTGGGCTATCCAGATGGGCACTTTAAGGTTCTATCCACTCCTAGGCAGTTCA
Source organism: Pissodes strobi (assembly GCA_016904865.1). Classification (NCBI taxonomy): domain Eukaryota; kingdom Metazoa; phylum Arthropoda; class Insecta; order Coleoptera; family Curculionidae; genus Pissodes; species Pissodes strobi. Next base: position 85,163 of record MU189960.1, read on the forward strand.
CATGGGCGCCTGAGGTTCTAATCCTTTTCTCCTGACCCAAACCTAGGCTTAGCTCGATCACATAGTCGCGACGTCTGCGGGTTTCATAACCGCAGTAGTAAAAGTCGAATCTATGATAAATTTGTCAAAGTTCTAAGAGAGATAAGCTTCTAAGAAGAGTCTGTCAAGTAGTTAAAAGTGTAGTGGCATATTCGTGTGATCTTACGAGCAAACCAACCCTAAATAAACCACATCACAAATTCTTACATCGCACTTAGGAGATTAAAATATAAATAAGGAAAATAATAAATTTTGTATATAGTGAAACAGAAAGCAACTAACAACAATAAGCATCAACTCGAGTGTTAATAAGATAAGTACATAGAGGAGGTTCATGAACTGTATATAGAAATTATATATAGTATAGTACATAGAAGGATTTATGAAGAGAAATGAAACTAGAATAAGTCGTGTTAAATGTTAAACTATAGGAGGGTGAATATTAGTGAGAAAACTAGTAAACTATGTATGCAAAATAAACAGTTGAAGCAGAGGTGAAGATATATATAGTAAAGCAGTAGGTAAATGGACCAGTTGCATGATTATCGTTATCGAGAAAAGCAGAAAAACTGGGGTGCCATTGAAACTGTGTATTGAGAATATATACATAAAATAATAACTATGTATACAAGGAGGGATTAAAAATTAAAGTGTTCTCCGGTCTAAATAAGACTGCAACGACGGATTGTCTAAATGAGAAAGTCACAGTAAAGAATTTAGGTTTGGAAAGCTTGAGTATGAACTAAAATAGCTGACTGACGATCAATGAAGTAAGCAAAAATTTTGGTACCATAAAAGCTCAAGAAGTGTTTATGTAAAGCATGAAGAATAAAGAAGTAGCATACATAGGTTGAAATAATTGAGAAAATGTATATGTAAAGTGAAAAGTATACATAAGGCCAAATAATGGAAAAAATATATAAGCCAAAGATGTTTACGTAATATGGGTTTAAAGGAGAAGCATACATAAATAAGGAAATCATGAAATAGCTAGTCAAGTAATCATAATCATAGATATACATAGAATAAAGTGAACCTTAAGTAAGAAAAACTTAAGATATGGAAACCTAATATAAGAAAATTAGCTGTGGACAACGAGTTAATTAATCTAGTAGATGATTAAAAAACAACTAACCTTAGGGTATAATCTAGATCTAATCGAGCCAGCTCATAGTCACTTAAACTATTAAGTGTCTAATACTGTCAATATCTCGTGCCAATGTCATATATTATACCCGATTACTAAGGCGCGCATGCTTTCTCGATTTGAGGTATATTTTTGAATTGTTTATAGTTCTTTGGGCACTGCTTTATAAATATAGTTTTCCTTAAGAGATTGTGTTGTGTTTTATTTAAGGTTATTTTGCTCGTAAGATCACACGAATATCCCACTACACTCTTAACTATTTGACAGACTCTTCCTAGACACTTATCTTTCTTAGAACTTTGACAAATTTATCACAGATTCGACTTTTACTACTGCGGTTATGAAACCCCCAGACGACGCGACCATGTGTTCGAGCAAAGCCTAGGTTTGGGTCTGGAGAAAAGGGTTAGAACCTGAAGCGCCCATGTGAACAGCCTAGAAGCGGATAGAACCTTAAAGCGCCCATGTGGACAGCCCAGGAGCTGGTTTTACGTGAGACAAAAACCTGCCGAGCTGAAGGCTCGGTAGCCTATTTATATTATAAAAAGTGCTAATCATTGCATGCTTAAGGTTCATAATCGCTCCGTTGACTGCTCGCGTTGTTTATAGTTTGCCTTTAATGTTTATATACTAATTTCCAAGTTCAAGTTCAAACTTAGGACAGGGTGATATTTATTTAGTAGCTTATGTATTTCAGTGGTTCACAATATGATTTTTACAATATTGGAGAAATTGTAATGTAACAGATACATTCTCTATATACGGACATCCTAATATTCGCCACTATCGTAGTAGTCTGGCAATGTTGCAACCAATTGCGCCTCGATCGCGATTACACTTCCACCCGCAAGCCCCCTCCTACATATTCGCTCCAAATAGCAATGACCCACATGCATGACGTCACGAGCTATCATTTTGTGAGCACTTAGTCCTTTGTAGAGGTGAATACGTCAATTAGGCTTAGAATTGAAAATATAATTCAAACATATAAAAATATACGGATGTTTCATTTAAAAAACAAAAGTTGCATGTGATTTAGGGTATGTCCAATGCTCATTATGTTTTGTTTGTGACCTCTGTTCAAAAACTAATAGATAAAGGGGTTGTCTATTTATAGAAAATTACCTTGCGCAAGCTTCACAATGTAGAAAATCTAATGAAAGAACACCCTTTTGCCGGTCAATTGAGTTTTATTGAAGAAAGTTAAAAATTGTTGTTCAATTTAACAAAAAATACTGAACGAGTTTTTTAAAAAATATAATGAACATTTTCTTACAAATTTTTGTATTTGAATTGTTGTTGTTGTTTACCAATTTTGTCATAGTTTTTACTTTCGTTCTTCAACTTAACTAATATCTATTTTCCGTCATTGTCATTGTATTAGATGTTAAATTTGCAAATACTGGCATCAAACAAAAGATAAAAAAATTAATCTTAAATATTCCAAAGGCCATTTTTATCGATTTTAAGGCCTTTTTAAAAAGTGGAAAAATTTTATTGCTATGCCATATTTTCCATTTTAACTATGAAATTAAAACTAATAATTTTTATACTTTCTATACCGTGCCCCAAGATCTATATTACTTCATATCCAAAGAGAAAAAAGTAATTACATTTCATCCTCTCCGTACCCAGCGCTTACCATTTTCCAGTTTTAAACTCTCTGGGAAATTTGCATAATTTTTAATAACACGAACCAATAAGTCCCGATCAGGCCGCACCTGCCGACCATTCCCGATATTCCCAAATTCGAATTTATAAGGCCAAATTGATTAAACAACGGTGGCGGCGTTGCATTTAAGCCGCGCCGGGTGCCGTTGCACATAAATTGTGGTTATGTAGTGTTCCAGAGGAACGTGAACTTTATAGGATTGTTAAATCAAGCAGCAAATCCGAACCGAAAACCTTACCCAAATTTTCGACCTTAATTTATCCCTTTGATAATCCATACCGGACGACAATGACATGGTCAGATTGTCTATTATAATAGGGATCAGCTCAGCTCAGCATCAAATTAATTAATATAGAAACTGAAGAATGAACAGTACATAATTGTAACTTATAATTTAACTTTTTGTTGTTAAATTGACACCCATGTATGTATCCATAAGTCTAGAGACCCACATGTACAATGTACAGCTACATCGCAATTTAGCAATTTTCTTCGCGCACAATTTGTTCCTAACGCTAATCCAGAATATTCGAAAATAAATTAACACAAGTTCAAGACTGCGCGGTGGCTTAGCATCGCTCGGATTTTTAATATTCATAAATCGCAATAAAAGCTAATGGTCTGTGATACAATTTGCCCACGTAGCATTTTAATTTAACCAAAATTATAAATTACGGCGGCACGGCTCCAGGGCCCGCGGTTAAAAAGTTTTGCATTAAAATTAAATTTGCCACGAAGCTCTTGGTTAATACTCCGTTAAAACTATCGAACTACTGAAGTTTATTAACGATAAAACTTCCGGTTTGCTCCGCTTTAAATTTCTTTGCTCGATACATAAATCGCTCCGGCAACTAGTCAAAGAGATAAGTTAATTTATCGAGAACAAAACAGCATTATAATTGATGTAGGATATGTAGCGTAATTTAGACCAATAAGTTAATGTAAAAGTGAATAATGAGTATTGACTCCCTTAATTTTATATGAACATAATTTTGAAATTTTGCGTTAAAGGTTTTTCTTGTCTGTTTAGTTTATGAATAAGATAACTTAAATCAAGGTGTTCTGTAAAAGTAAACCTCCTCTAATATAAGGAAGAGTCCCGAATGGCGCGGGATTACGCTAAAATTGATTATTTCTTATACATAATTCTATTAAGAATGCAGCAGAATCATGGATGTGAAGATTTGCTTATTATAACGATTAAATATGAAAATAAGACACACATAAGAATGGTATAATATATTGATTACAATTACATTATATACTAAAACTTCTCCAATTAATTACAAAAACCCAGTAATGTACATTTATAACTCGTTGTAGTAATTCAACTATCTGCCTTGACAATATCGTTTTATTTCAGTGTCCTCCGGGAAGGGTAAAAGTAGTCACATATGTGGTTGCCTTAAATAAAAGTAAATATTTAATATTATACGGGAATTAGGAGCTTGAACTCCAGTTTTGATTCGAGAACATGCATGTCGACAATGTTAACTAAGCTTAAGATTTTTAGTTAAATGGTCTTATACAGACCATGTGGGGTGTAGTGGATTCTAGTTTTAATACGTATATCCATGTATTTCCTGGAGTAATATTCGCCTACCAGCTCGAGTAATGTTCCAACATGGTCAGTTCCTTCACCAATTGATACGGAAAAGAGGCCACAGAACGCATCATTTTTAGATTGAGGAGTGTAGAAAGCTTATTACAAAGGTTGATCGCAAACCGTATGGTCGAAGATGACCAATAGTTTGCAGAATTTTCCCATCTATCTCTTGTACAGGGTGTACCAAATTCGAGCCTCATCATTGGGATCTCGGAAACTAGAAGAGATACGAAGTCGGTTAAATGGAGGCAAAGTTGTGCAATTTGATGCTGATCAAAATGCCATCTTAAAAGTTTAAAAATTCCGAACACTTCCGAAGATTTTTGGAAAAAACCGAATATTTGCGAATTCATTTTAATTTTTTTTTGACTCTATTTGAATAGATATAACCAAATAAATTTCACATTCTCATTGCTACTTTTTCTGTTCGACAAGATGGTATAATCAGATTTTCAAACCGACGTTTCGTCTTTGAGCTGCCATCATCAACTTTGTTTTTTTAAATACGGCCCTGGATTTTTTATTACGGATTTTAAGAGCATCTAAAGTCCCAAAGCCAATAATGTATGCACTTATTCGAAAAATTCATATTAATGGCATTTTCCATAAGACCTCATGTGTTAGAGAGAGACAGAAAACATGTTTTTGGTAAGATTTTACCAGGAAATCATTAAAATGATTTTTTCGAACAAGTGCGATACATCATTGGTGTTGGAACATTAGAAGCTCTTAAAGTCCGTAATAAAAAATCCAGGGCCGTATTTAAAAAAACAAATTTGATTATGGCAGCTCAAAGACGAAACGTCGGTTTGAAAATCTGATAACACCATCTTGTAGAACAGAAAAAGTAGTAATGAGAATATGAAATTTATTTTATTATATCTATTCAAATAGAGTCATAAAAAATAAAAATGAAATCGCGAATATTCGGTTTTTTCTAAATATCTTCGGAAGTATTCGGATTTTTTTAACTTTTAAGGTGGCATTTTGATCAGCATCAAATTGCGCAACTTTGCCTCCATTTAACTGACCTCGTATCTCTTCTAGTTTCCGAGATGCCAATGATGAGGCTCGAATTTGGGACACCCTGTACAGTTTGATTTTCTGGTTGATTTCTTCCAACATGCGCCTGGCCTGCTTGAATAAAAATTAGCTATAACACTGGTAAAGGAACCTGCTGTACATTTCTGCAATTCTCTATTTTTGTGTTTTAAAATAGTTTTACTACAAATATTGAATAAAATATGTAGGTAATTACCGAATTATATCAAAAAATGCGTTGAAAGGTAAATTCAATGTTCAAAATGTATGGTATTAAATGTTGTGTATACCTAACAAGTCTCATGGAGACATATAGTAAATAATCCTCTGGTAGAAAGTACATCGGCGATGGTTTTTGAATTATCAGGAATCTTATTCGAATCCACGGTTAGAGAATGAGGCTAGTGCTGAGTGGAATTACTGGCAGAATGTGCATTTGATCCATATGAGGAATGGAGTAGGGTTGTTTGGACTCAGTGGGCTGAATGTGAACTGAACGCAGGAGTTTAATAAAAAATCTGGTTATTAAACATAAAATAGATGTTTTTGAGACAGTGTTCCGATAATTCGATAACATGTGCTGGAAAATCCTTATTCATGATGATCTTGTCTAGGGCTTTATCGATCGGTATGCTGGGGTAGAGTGAGACGATATCTAAACTTGCAAGAATATCGTTTTCACCTAAATGGATGACCTCGAGTATTCTGGTAAGGTGTTCTGACTTTTTGACCTAAGATTCCGCAGCTTCCGTTGTTGGTTGCATTATCCTTTCGAGATATCTCTCTAGAACGCCGGACAAAACCCTAGACTATACTTTCTATCGGAAACCCACACATACCAACAGATATCTAAACGCCGAATCACATTATCACCCTTCACAAATCCAGTCCGTGGCAAATACATTGATATCTCGGTCCTATCGCCTAACAAAACCTAGCCAAAGGCAAGAAGAAATAAAACTAACAACAAACGTCCTTAAACAAATTTGCTACTCTGGAAGCAACATTAGGACGGCAATTAATCTTCAAAAACAAACAAAGAAAAAACCAGAAAGCAACGAAGAATATAACATGCAAAAAGTCATACTTCCATATATAAAAGGAGTCACTGACAAAGTTGGCAGAATCCTAAGGAAGCATCAAATCAAGTCAATTTTCAAGCCACAGCAAACCTTAGCAGAAGTACTCAAAAATCTAAAGAACAAAGTGAACCATGGTGTGTACAGCATACCTTGCGGGGATTGCCAAAAATCAAACATAGGGCAGACAAATAGACGAATTTTAACTAGAGTCCAGGAGCATAAGAACAGCATTAGAAATAAGCAGACTTCAGCAGCGCTCTACCAACACCACTTATCAACAGGACATTCCATCGATTTCATCAACGCTAGACAAGTAACCACAGGATATA
>MU189961.1:0-29992 GCA_016904865.1 Pissodes strobi
TTTTATCAAATTGAATTACAGATGTATCATTATGATACTTACGTGCAAAGTGAGTTTACAATGGTTCTATTTAACGGCAACAGGAAAAAGAGTGCTACGTGAGCCAAACCATAGTATTAATATCTACATTTTTAATTTCTAAATTATAACGAAACGCAGTTAATATGCTTATATATGACAGCGAATTTTCCACCTACTAAATGGATACGGACAAAGAACAATTATTGTTTTTTTGAATTTAAAGGTTTTTGCCACGGTGTGTGCAGCGCCCTCTGTTCTTCATTTGGCGGTAGACTGCTCTTAATTTGGCGGTATATTTGAATCCTGCTGCTTGCAGGTAGGCTGATGTCATGTTGTTTGGTACCCATTTTTATATAATCTTAATTATTATTTATTAATTCTACACAATCTAATGCAGAGAAAGGTGACTTTTTTTAAGAGAGTATCCAGGTTATATATGAGATGCTTAAATAAGAGATACATTATTTGAAGTATTTAGTTCACTATTCTCAGCATTTTGATTTTTATTTACACATGTTAGTATGTAGGAGTAAATTACACTGAGATTATCCACATCTTTTCTTTTATTAATGCTGTTATTGTCTAGGTGGATTTCCACCATTTCTAGGAACTGTCTTTTCGTGGAGTTGCTCTCAGTACCAATTACCTCTACATTTGCGTAATCTATATTATGATTAGTTTCAATTACATGTTCAGATAAAGCACTGGTTCTTTTATTTAATCTGCAGTCACTTTTGTGTCTAGTTATTCTATCTTTTAGTACAGTAGATGTTTGTCCTATATAATTTTTATTACAATCAGTACATTTAATTTTATATACCACTCCTGCTCTTTTCAGAGCTTCATCAAAGTCTTTTAGCCTGGAAAAAGTATTGCCAATTTTCATTACGTGTTTACCACAGATTTTAACATTAATTTATTGGGCAAGTATTTTTTCAATATTATGTGTCAGCTCTTTAATATAAGGTATGGAAAAATTATATTTTGGTTGATTTGCTGTAAGAAATGCTGAGATGTCAGGTGACCGCTCATTAAAATACTGTTATGTAGGTCACAGGGTATCCCACCAACCCATATAACGAACAATACCAAACACCTACCTCAAATAATAGAAACCACAAATGGAAGAACTGGACAGGACTCATTAGCATTCTTATTAAGGTTGGATAAAAATATTCTTAATTTTGAGATTAATACAACTTTAAAAAATACTAAGCAAGTAGAAAGGTCATTGAGAGAATTAACTCTTAAATTAAAAACAATTCTACCTAATAAAATTTTAAATATTTTATTTAAATATCAAAACATTTCTTAAGAAAATGATTTCAAGAAAATTAAGAAAATCAACATGAAAAAACTAACAAATTTAAAAAATCTTGAACAAAATAAACTCTTAAATACACAAGATAATTGGATCAAGGACCTCTCTAACTGTGATATTCCTGCAGATATTAAGCAATTTTTAGCACTTGGCAGTAAATTCAGTATCATCATCATTGACCACTATTCATCCAGGTTTAAAGTTCTTAGATATAGGTCTCCCCTAATTCTCTTCATCTGTTCATGTTCAGTGCTGTCCATCTCCATGCCAAACCTGCGTGTCTTTTCAGATCATCGATCCATCTCATCTGGGGTCTTCCTCTTTTGCGTTTGCCGTCATAGGGTCGCCAGCTTTGTATACGATGATTCCAACGATCATCCTAGTGTCTCTCATTATGTCCGGCCCATCTTCATTTCAATTTTGCTGAATGCTCTACTACGTCAATATCCCTTGTTCGTGATCTTATCCATGCATTTCTCTTTCGATCTCCTAATGTAACACTCACCATTTTCCTTTCCATGCTTCGTTGCGTTTTTATTAGTTTGTCTAGGTTTGCTTTTGTAAAGGTCCATGTTTGTGCTGCGTAAGTTAAGACTGGAAGTACGCAGCTGTTAAATATCTTAGTTCTGAATTTCATGGGAATCTTCTTATTTTTTAGATGGTTCGCAAGCTTGTCGAAGGCAGCCCCGCCCAAATGGATTCTCCTACCTACCTCAGCCGATTGGTTTTCTTTGTTGGGTTTGATACATTGCCCTAAGTATATGTACTCTTCGACTTTTTCTAGCGGTACCGATTGAAGTAGAAACTGTTTGGTAACTTCTGTGTTTGTCATAGTTTCTGTTTTGCCTAGGTTGATTTTAAGGCTTTTTGGAGGGATATTATGTACAGGTCGTCGAGCATTTTTTGCAAATTTTCGTAATTTTCAGATATGAGGACGACGCGACGTCATCCGCAAACATTAGATGATTTAAATTTTTGCCATCGATGTTTATACCCAAGTTATTCCAGTTCATTTCTTTGAAGATGTCTTCAAGGGCTGTGGTAAAGAGTTTCGGGGATATTGGGGGGACACAATATGTCGTACTCCTCTGGACACTTTAATAGGTTTTGTGGTTAGATGGGAGTCTATTTGGATCGTCATCGTTGCTTTTTCATGAATATTGTGTAGTAGCGTTCTATACCTATTGTCAATGCTACTGTTTACTAGTCCTTCCTCTACCGCCCAGAACTCAATACTATCGAAGGCTTTTTCATAGTCAACAAACGCAAGATAGAGTGGAAAATTGTATTCGTTCGCTTTTTCAACTAAAATTTAGTTAGACAGTTAGAAGGTGGTCCGTTGTACTGTAGCCCTGTCTAAAGCCAGCTAGTTCGACTGGTTGGTACTGATCTAATTTGTTTATTAGTCTGTTGGTAATGATTTTGATTAATAGTTTATATAGTTGTGACAGCAACGAGATAGGTCTGTAGTTTCCTAAGTTTAGTGGATCTCCCTTTTTAAATATAAGAATAGTCAGCGAGTCATTCCTGTCGTCTGGTATGTGTCCTTCCGATAGGCATTTATTAAAAAGCACTTTCAGGCATTCGATTAGTTCTTCCCCACCATCTTTTATCAGTTCAGGTATAGTATTATCTTTGCCTGGAGCCTTGTTTCTCTTCATCTCTGATATCGCCTTTCTAATCTCCTCTTCGTTTATGTCGGGCATGTCTTCAGAATTTACATTGGTGATTTTTCGTTTCAAGTTTGCTTTTGATGTTTCATGTGGTTGGGTTTTGGGCATATAGAGTTCTCTTTGAACAGCCTCAGTCATTTCTCTTGCATCCCGTGTTACTGTTTCCTGCATGATCTCTCAAGCCGGTAATTTTTTTTCTGCCTTTCTCATGCCTTAGGCATTTAAAATTTTTGTTATTTTCAATGATTTGTTCTGTTTGTTCCTCCTGGTATTTCTCTAATTCTTCTTTTATTTGTTTTCTTATGTTTTTATTAAGTTCAGAATATTCTACGCTGTGTCTTTTGTTTTCGTTTAATAGTTGTCTCCTTTTCTGTAACATCTCTAGAGATTTGTTGCTGAGTTTCTGTCTTCTCTGTTTTTTCCTCTTTGCAATCTCTGCTCCGGCTTTCATCATTTTATCTGTTATTATGCCGTCTTGTATTCTTGGATAAAGCGTTGTTTTCAGAAGGTTCTGATATTTTTTCTTGTTTTCGGACAATTTTGTTGTATCAATTTTTATAGGGTTCCTATGTTTAATTTTTAAGTAGCGATCCATTTTCAGGTTGATAGCCACCCTTGTTCTTACCAATCTGTGGTCACTACCTGTACTAAAGTTATTAAGCACTGTGACAACTTTTACTATTTCTTTGGTCTTTGTCAGGACATATTCTATTTTGTTCCTTGTCTCTCCATTAGATGCAGTCCAAGTCCATTTCCTTTGAGCTTTTTCTTAAAAAAGGAAGTCATATACAAATTCAGTATACAACCCAGCTTATCTGATATCAATCTAAAAAAACTTCATGCAGATATAGAAAAATCCATAAACCAACTTTGTCATTGAGACCAATAATCTCATCAATTAATGCACCAAATAGTAAGTTGGCCAATTTGTTACAGATATACTAACCCAAGCATATAACAAAAATAATGAGTACTATACACTAGATAGTTTTACATTCGCAAATTTTATTAATAATAAGCAACTACCACCAGATTATGTAATAATTAGCCTGGACGTAGTATCATTATACAGTAACGTATCATATCAGTTATTAAAAACTAGTATAACTAAACATTGGGAAAGAATAGCTGAATTCACTAATCTCACACAGAATGAGTTTTTAGAAATTATTAAATTCGTTTTCGATTCAACTTACTGCAGGTTTGATGGAAGATACTATAAACAAATTCTTGGCACTCCAATGGGAGCCACACTCTCTCCTATAGCATCCCAATATGTAATGGATGACCTTTTAGAGGAACCCATTCCCAAACTGGGTTTCAATCTACCATTTCTAAAAAAAATTGTTGATGAGATAATTACCTCGGTACCTAAGAACAGCATAGAAGATATACTCAGAATCTTCAATAGCTACAATAACCACATCCAGTTTACTATGGAACGTAAGCAAAACAATTCCATTTTTGGACACTAAGCTAATTAGAACCGAGAATAACATCATTATAACAGATTGCTACACGAAACCCACGTACTCTGGAAGATATATAAACTTCCATTCTTATCATACTCAAAAAATTAAGATAAATCTAGTAATGGGGCAGAATCAGGAAGATCTGCCATCAATCACGCATTGAGGAGAATCTTAAAAAACTCTATCTCATTTTAAAAAATAACTCTTATCCAGATTGGTTCTTGAAAAAATTTCTTTTCAACTCTATTAATACCCAAAATTTTCATGAACAATTATATAGGACAAACATCTACTGTACTTAAAGATGGAATAACTAGACACAAAAGTGACTGCAGATTAAATAAAAGAACCAGTGCTTTATCTGAACATGTAATTGAAACTAATCATGATATAGATTACGTAAATGTAGAGGTAATTGGTACTGAGAGCAACTCCACGAAAAGACAGTTCCTAGAAATGGTGGAAATCCATCTGGACAATAACAGCATTAATAAAAGAAAAGACGTGGATAATCTCAGTGTAATTTACTCCTACATACTAACATGTGTAAATAAAAATCAAAATGCTGAGAATATTGAACTAAATACTTCAAATAATGTATCTCTTATTTAAGCATCTCATATATAACCTGGACACTCTCTTAAAAAAGTTATCTTTTTCTGCATTAGATTGTGTAATATTAATAAATAATAAATAAGATTATATAAAAATGGGTACCAAACAACATGACATTAACCTACCTGCAAAGCGCAGGATTCAAATATACCGCCAAATTAAGAATCAGTCTACGGCCAAATGAAATGATTTTGTAATATATCTTGAAGAGCAAAACCTGACTCTAGTTTAACTGTCACAGGGTTCGATGGAGATCTTGCTATTTTAATATTTGCGAAGAACTGATTGCAATATAAGTTAAATTACCATTAGTTTTTGTTTGTTGTATAGTATAGATTCATCTAAAATATTCTATTAATTTCCAGGAACGTTGTGCCCAGCTATAGGTCTGCTTTATCTTGGATTCATAACGCAAGATGAGGCGTATCTTTCTGTAGGAATATTGATCTCAGTCGGAGGAACAATTGGAGCTGGTTTTTCCGGATTTCAGGTCAATCATATTGATTTGTCTCCTAATCATTCTGGAATTTTGATGGCCATAAGCAATGGCTGCACTAGCATTTTTTCTGTGATATCCCCGTTAGTTGTGCAGTATGTCGTAACTGATCAGGTATGATCATCAAGTTATTGTTTTTATAATAATCATTAGATCACCCAGCCAGGAATTAGACCTATGACATCATCTCATATCAAATTCAGAAATTAAATTATTTTTTACCATTTAAATTGACGTAAAACATCAGCTTCTATTTTCAATAATTATAATTATTAAATGTAGGCCGGAAATTAATTCAGAATAACTATTTGTGTTTGGCTGGTTTAGAAAGTGTGCATTTGATGAACGAGGCGGTGCCACATTTCTCAAGTTACACACACAGTATTTTCTACTTTCTTAATTTGAGATGATAAAGATTTGACAGAAAACAAAATAAAGAAAGAGCCCAAGTATCGGCTAAATTAAATATTGTAATGTATTAACAAAGTCAGATTTGGATAAACATAGAAATGAGAGAGAAAAGTAACATTTTCCAGTTTCAAGCTGAATGATATGTTTAGTTTTTAGAATAAAAAAAATAATTTTATCATATTTGCTCTTCTTTCCTCGTTACATAATAATATATTATATATTTTTCTGCCCTACAAAAATGTACTCAAATTAATTTCGATTCATTAATATTTATGTTCGGAATTTTTTTTTGTCACTTAGAATGCAACAGTTTTCGCGTTGCTTTGGACATTTTCTACGACATAGAAAAAATCGCATGATGTACACACTGTCCCACCTAAGGAGAAAATTATATTGCTTCAAAGGTTGCATAGCTTCAAACTAGTTAGGAATAGAGTAACTTTCTGTAAATAAAATAGCTAAGGTTAAATTCCCAATCCTTCTCAAGTGCCTGCCCAAATATTGCAAATATCTGCCGGATGTTTTGATCTGCCAGGCATAAAATGGCACTGGTAAAATCACTATTTTATATACTTTGAACTAGCACAATGGCATATCCCAATGTAACAATTATATTGGGTTAGATATATTTGCTTATTAAATATGGTGGTCTTCTTTACCTGCCATATTTGAGCACCAGATTATAATCTTGAATAAACTCGGGTCGATAAGTCATTAATAAAATTAGTTAGTGTATGCCCCGATGGAATGACTGAGCTGTGGTCTCCAACCCACAACCTGCAGGCACTTTTATTTTTACGGCATGCAAGTGAAACACTAAAACGAACAATATTTGTAGCTACTACTTAATAAGTTAGCCAAAAGTGGCTTTCAAAGAATAGTTGTCTAAGTCTTAACCTTCGCTTATAGCGTGCTCCAAGCAAATAGCTTGTGGTCGTGCGAAAGCTACACTCTTACGCTGGACACTTCGCGGTTCTTTGAGAGGAATCTGGAAAACCGTCAGCAGTTCCTTGAGTTTTGACCATGGAATTATAACGGAGCGAATACGGAGTTCTATAATGTGATTAGTTATTTGCAACAGATGTTGCAGAGATGTATAGGATGTTTCGCAATAATTTCCTTCATTACTTCGTAAAATTTCACTTTTTTGTCTGGGTCATCTTCGGTTAACTGATATAGAATTTTGTGATCATTGAAAACAATTTACATTCGTCGCTGCAACAGATGTTGCAGAGATGGATAGGATGTTTCGCTATAATTTCCTTCATTATTTCGCATTTTGGGTATCCGCCTTCCGACTATAATAAAATATTTATAACAATTCTTTTGTAAACCTTTTGAACGTTTAAAAATAATTAAATAATTTTGATAAAATGGCGGCTGCGCCGCCAAAAATGTTCTCTTGTGGCTCTAAACTTTTTTACCCTTTCTTGAGTAAATCATTTAACATATAATGATAATGTAATATTAATTAAGATATTTAAATTATTTTTAGACAAATCAAAGCCAGTGGAGAATCATTTTTATGCTATCTGCGGCAGTATACATACTTACGGATCTTTTCTTCATAATGTTTGCTTCTGGAGAGGTGCAGCGATGGAATGATAAATTTGAAGAAACTTACCGAACTGCTGCGAAGCCCGAGAGCACTAACATGTAAAATATACTAATTATGCAAATTTTGTTGTGAATTTTGATTTAAATCTTTGAAATTAATATGTTTTGGTATATAACAAGTTTTATTATCTTATAATAAAATCTAAACATCTTCGTTATTTTATTTCCATTAAAACATTTCTTAATTTCTTTATTTTATGCTTTGAATTTTTACTTTTATTACAACCAAAGGAGATACTAATTGCAGAATCGGACCTACAGAAGGAGCCAAATTCATAGGAAGAACATCTATTTTCGAAGTACATTGAAACAGATAGTATTACAAAATGTGGCCGAAATTGATCCAGACAAATAATATACAACGATTTCCTTTGTATTTAAAGTGTGTTTGTTTAAATACCGAATACCCATCTTTTCTGAATTGCAGTATCTATCTATAAACCAAATTTGCGTTCGTTAGTAAATCAAGATATTTTTTGAGAAGGCTATACCTGGTTGGTACAAATATTAAATTTGTGAGTAGAAAAATAAAAAAAGGAAATGGAAATTAAAAGTAAAACTAAAAATTGCCCTTTTTTCACAGACAAATTTATATGTCCGAAATTATCTGTTATACTATTTATTTATTTACGGACAAAATCCATTTTTACAAAAAACATATAAATTGATAGAATGTAATAACACTAAAAACCTAATCAACAGCAATAAAAATAATCATATGTCATTTAAATACATCACTAAATTACCCAAAACCAGTAGGAATTAAAAAAAAAATAAAATAAAATAAAACATCAAAATTAAATCAACAACCAAAGAGTAGTCCTCTCAAACTTCCATCAAAAGCAAGTAAGTACATAAGATCTAAAAGCCTGCCAAGTCTAAGTGTTTTAATTGAGTAGAAAATTTATTTGGGCTACAGAAAAAGTCAAGAGATGTATGATTTGCAAGGGATAAGGATCTAGGAAAAAATGAGTATTTAGCATAGTTTGTTCTATGAAAGGTTACATGGAAAGACTGGCGACTTCGAGTATTAAATTGTGGAATATAGAGATTGATTTGGCTTGTTACATGGGGGCTGTCAACAACAGAATTAATGATTTTATAAAAAAGATCTCTCAGTGCTCTTCTAGTTGGTAGTGGCATCAAATTCAATCTTTGGTGTAAGCCTTCATAATCTAATTAATTATTAAAGAATTTAAAGTGTATGTATTGCAAGAACTTTCTCTGTACTCTCTCAATTCTTGAAATATGAACATCGTAGTGGGGATTCCAGACAGAAGAAGCATACTCTAGGTGACTTCTAACCAGACTGCAATAAAGGATTTTAAGAGCATGAATGTTATGAAAATCTGCAGTATTTCTCTTAATAAAACCCAGCATCCGCAAAGCTCTCTTAACAATGGATGTGATGTGGTCATTATAGGAGAGTTCATAATCAAGAGTAATCCCAAGGTCTGAGATGGACTCAGACTGCAAAAGAGTGTTGCCCGAAATGGCATAGTCATAAGATGTTTTATTACGTTTTTTAGAAAATATCATAAGTTTGCGCTTATTTGCATTCAATTCCATGCCATTTAGGGCACACCACTCTACAAATTTATCCAAATCATGTTGAAGGCCCAGATTGTCCTCCAGATTAGATATAACCTTAAATAGTTTTAGATCGTCTGCAAAAAGCAAAAACTGACTCTTTCCAAAGCACATGCAAACATTATTAAGGAAAATAATAAACAACAAAGGCCCAATGTGAGATCCCTGAGGGACTCCTGAAGTTACAGTAATCTCATGTGACAGAAAGTTATTATCCTTTACCAGCTGTGCACGATTGGTTAAACAACTCTGCACCCAATTAAGTAGTGCACCGGAAACACCAAGTGTTTTAAGTTTACTGAGTAGAATATTATGTGGCACTTTGTCATAAGCTTTGCTAAAGTCTGCATATTTAGCATGAACTTCCAAACCCTGCTCCAAGACCTGAACAATAGTAGAAGAATAGTTTAGTAGATTTAGTTCAGTATTACGGCCTCGACAAAAGCCAAACTGCTTATTGATTATTAAGGGGGGAAACACAGAACTAAAATACTTTTTATCCCATCGGACGAAAAACGACACCTTTCCGATGTGTATTCTCACCACAAAAGTTATGATTCCAGTATATTGTATTCGTTGCTTGGCAACATGCAATAACTGTACAAGAATAGAAAATAACTGTCCGGGAATGTAACATTCCCTTCCTAGGCCGGGAATGTAACATTTCTGTCATATTCAAACTCCTTGTTTGTCAGATCTGACGTCTATCAAAAGTAACATTTAGCTGTAGTTTCCGTAGCTACGTAACAAACTTCAAGCTCGCTCGATTCAGAACTTGATATTATGTTGAGTTTAAATTTAAAACACGTTTTTATTTACAGTAATATTTGGCTCTATTTATATAAGTACGTATTCTAATTAACTTCGATCGGATAAAAAATAGTATGTGCAACTCGTAGGAAAAGCACATTTGCTTTTCCTCCTAGTTACACAATATACTATAGTAACAAGTTTTTCAAATATTTTGGGAATTACACTAATGATACCGATAGGTCTGTAATTTCTAACATCGGAATTATCGCCTGATTTATGGATAGGAATAATAAAACTGGTTTTCCAGAAGTCAGGAATGTAACCCTTATCTAGGGATTTATTACATATAATTTGAATAGATAATGCCAGGATAAAAGCCCAATTCTTCAAAAATACTGGATGTATACCATCTGGGCCAGGCCCCTTTGAAATATTCAGTGCAGCTAGCTCAGAGTAGACATCCGATATAGTAATTGAATAATCACAGACATGTAGATTATTTAGAGATGGTTCATCTGGGAAAACAGACTGATTCACAGAGTATACAGAGCTAAAATACCTAGAAAACAAATCAACCACCCTAGGGCCCATTTCTGACTAGAAGGAATAGAAGATGAACCACGCCTGGAATTGATAAAATTCAAAAACTGATTCGGGCTATCATTCAAAGAATGTTCAATGTTATAAACATATGAATTGTAACAGTATCTAGAAAGTGTCCTACATTTGGGCATCAAACTTGTAAAAACCTCATAATTAGCTGCTGCACTATTTAATTTGTATTTTTTATGAGCCAATTTTTTTTGAAATGTAAGATTAATCAGACCCTGACTCAATCATATAGGAAATTTTCCACTAGAAACCTTCTTGATAGGTATCAGTTCATTTCGTAGTCAATATCACGAAGTGACGTAACTCGATTTTCACAACTTTACAGGAGAGCATCTTAAAGTTTTTTATGAAGTTTAATTGAACCGTGATCAATAACAGTAGCAGTCTCAATTCTAATTTTTGGTT
Organism: Pissodes strobi; assembly: GCA_016904865.1. NCBI lineage: Eukaryota > Metazoa > Arthropoda > Insecta > Coleoptera > Curculionidae > Pissodes > Pissodes strobi. The sequence goes on from MU189961.1 coordinate 10,987, forward strand.
TAGTAAAAGATGTACATGTGAACTGCATGTTCATCGATCATTTTTTTACAACAAATTGCGATAGTTTACAAAAAATGATAAAAAATGAGATACGTCGCTATGTGAAATTGAAGAATCATTGGGTGGTGATAGCAAAAATAATTACGCTATTAATAATGTCTAAAACAGGATAATAAGGATAATAATCTGCAGTACAATTTGCTAAAATTGGCATTTTACTACGAAAATTGGCGTAAGAATGCACATGAACAAAAACAAACATATTGAACCAAATATAAAATATCTTAAAACTACTAAGTTTTCATAAAAGGTAAATCTAACTTACTTAAACACATTCAAAATAACACATAAGTTAACAAGTTAAAAATTAAGCTACACATTATGATGTGCATTATAAGATCCTTTACACAAATAGTGCACTATAACAAAATCGGCCTTTCCCATTGGTCGATCCGCATGGCCCTCCGCTCGCTTCGCTCGCTACGGGGGCTCGAGAAAAGAAAACTAACCAGGTGCTAACCCAATCTAACCCAAGACATACCCAAAATCAAGAAAAAAAGCTGTTTAGAAACATAATCTTTAAAAAAAAATAAAAAAAAGCAACGGGGTTCGAACCCGCGTTTTCCGGGTGAGACCCAACGATGTAAACCTCTACACCACAAGGACTCTTGATAGAAATTGACGGCATCACGTAGACATATCGTAATACGAGATGGATCGACCAATAGGAGGGCGATTTTGTTATAGTGCACTATTTGTGTAAAGGATCTTTAAATGCTCATGATGTGGCAGATTTAAAATTTAAATCTATAAAAATGTTGGTATTCGTGAATCCTCACTACTGGTAAGGGCCCTTCACATAATGATTATGTGTCTTTGTACTTATCACTCCTGAGTTTTTGAACTTCTAAATTTAAAACCCCTAGATTAACTTCAGACAAACCAACTTTTTGTCGTTTAAGAATCGTTAAAGAATCAAATTCCTGTTGAAGGTGGCTGTGCCACTGCCATAAAAAAAAATATTCTTAAAATATATTTTTGATGGTTCGGATTTCTTTACCTTTAACTTCATAAAGTCTGTCCAATTAATAGGATAGCCTGAGTCGGATGTTCTAACTGATAGTATTCTGATATATTTAGATAGTTTCTTAAAATCTGAATAGGTCTGATATTGAAGACGCTAGACACTTTCTTCAGGCAAGCCGTACAATGGGATATAGCTGTGAAAGAACAAAAATATCGCCGACCGTTGTCAAGGCTGTAGAAATGGCACTATGTGCAGAATCTCCCTCGTTTTGCCACGGAATGATTCAAACATCGCATATTGAGATTTCCTCAATATTTTTTGTGTTTGCTACAGTATAAAGCAACATGGTTGCAGTGATCGAATTTTTGTTTTGACCACTGCAACCACTGCAAAGAAGGCAACCGTTTTTATGGTATTCTTAGTGTCGTAGGCACTTATAGCTTTATAAATACAGGAACTTATCTCATAAGCACTTCGTTTGCTTGGTACCTCATTCCAAAGGCAGGCAAAAAACATTCCTTTGACGCAATGTTGTATACCGTAAAATTATAATTGGCCAAGCGGTTCTTGTAGAAGATAGCACTCTCTTTCGACTGGGGCAAGTAAATAACTTGCTGGAGGTCAAAACTAGCACAAATTTGACTATTGTTTAAAGCCTTTGTTTTGACATTTTGTTTAATGTCTCTTACTTTGCTTTTTTCTGCAACATGCATCTCGAAACGAGCTTCTATCTGTTCTTTCTTGGCATCATCTCCTGCTCTGTAACTGATACACAAAGAACACTGATCTTTCTTTGCCTTGTGAAACGCTAAACTTAATACTTTAAATACTTTTCTGTATAAGTCAATACAAGGTTTTTGGCATTTGGATCTAATTCGCTTAACATCTCATACATATTAGATACTTAAAAGTGGCAGAAATCGTGAGAAGAACTCCAAGTGTAACAACAGTTGTTCGGGTTCACCGATTCCACCGCCACATCTTGCAAGAATCATTCAGGCACCCCCGAGACCGGTTTCTACCCTGTTAGGCGTCATCAGTCGGGTTTACCACTTTTCTTGACTTTTTGGCGAACGCCGCTATGTCCTAGGCAGCCTTGCTATCTGGCGTTCAAACTGCAATCTGCAGATGGCGCCAGTGTTGCAGAAAAGCCGCTGGACGACGGGTTCACTGATTTAAGTTGCCCGTTTTGTAGGAGCCATTCAGGCTAAACCCGACTGAGATGACGCCTAACAAGGTAGAAACCGGTCTCGGGGGTGCCTGAATGATTCTTGCAAGATGTGGCGGACCACGATACACATATAACGGTATGCTGATTTCTAGACTCGTATTTGACTCACCCGCGCATCTACGTCATCCGGGAAAATTTGACGCTGTCATAGTTTATTTAATTAAGTGGATTTTTAGATTTGTTTTGTGTTTATATAACGTTATAGGATTATTTAAATTAAAAACTTATAGTATAATTATGCCGAGCTATGCTGTGGCAACTTGTAAGAACAATAATAGGACCACCAAAGGGAATAATATTAAATATTTTCGTTTTCCTAAACACGCGTTAGCAAATCAGTGGATTCGTGCTTGTCGAAGAGAAGATGGAATTAACATAAAAGATGGTGAGTATCTTTAATTATTAAAGCTTTACTTTATTATTTATTATTTTTATTACATATTTCCACGGTTTACATGATTTTTTATGGCAGTGGCACACACTCTAAAGGGACATCCTATGGCTAGAGATGGATCCTAATTTCACGTACCGTACCGTGATTTTAGCTGCCGCTAATTCGACATTCGGGTGCTGCTGTGCCTCAGTTCCGTTCTTTAAACATTCTTTTTAGATATACCACGATCAAGTCACGGTTCACGGTCCAGCCAGACACTATGTGGTTAAAAAATATTTGCCAAAATTTAAATAAGTAAAAAATAAAGCAACATGTATTATTGAAGTGTGATTGAAGTAAACTTCTTAACGCGCGCCGGGAGGAATATTTACACATGCTCATATACGATGGTACCAGGCTGCTAAAATCGGTTAGGTTCTGTAGCGCAACAAAAGCTCATTGGTTTGCGCACCTAATCGCGCCATATCTTCGTGATGCAATCGTTTTGTTCCAACAGCTCTCGTGGCGGAGTGGTCTAGGTGGTTAGATCTCGATTCGGCGGCTCTATCGGGAGAGCGGCGCTGCCTGAGTTCGAACCCCGTTGCTTCATTAATTTTTTTTTAAAGTTTTATGAAGAATTTTTTTTTATTGAAAAAAAAACAAAGCACCGAAACATTTTTAATGGAATGATAAAAAAATTATGTAAAAAATAACTTTTTTTTTCAAAGATTTTTTGGATATTACGTTGGGGTTTGGAACCTTCGGCAACATGCACTAAAACAGAGATCCACAATACCGAAACAGAATATTTGCACTCGACGCGCGTTTCGCTAACCATGTTAGCATCATCAGGAAATAATTAAAACTGGATATGTTATGGCTTAAGGTACTGGGATCAAAAAGTACTTTGCAAACTGAGTCAACTTCAGTGGAAATGAAATAAATATGTAAAAATGGGCAAAAAATATTTGAAAGGGTTCAGAATATTGACTATTAAATAATGAGGTCAATACAAAGAAAATTAAAATTGTACTTTAAGTTTGGTAAATTGGATAATTTTTTAATGCTTAATGACTTTTTATTTGCATGGGATTTCTTTTTATTATTTTTGGATATGTTATAGGCTAAGATATTAGAATCAAAAAGAACTTCTCTCAGATGATCTACTTCAGTGGCGTACATTTAAATTATTTTCTAGAGTAAAACTATGTATAATATATCAATTATAATTAGTAATATAAATATGGAATGAAAATGTTTATATTCTTTAGTTAACACACGTACACGTATAATTAGGAACGTACCTATTATCGAAAATGTCCTTTAAAATCCCCCAAAACTGCGAATATTGTATTTCAAAACATTGGTTCTATACACGCTTACATAGCAGAATCGAAAGCGTCGTTCCCGCGTGACGTCACACGTTTCTGTGTGGGAGGTTCTGCCTGCGCAAGAGCATACCGTTATATGTGTATCGTGTGGCGGACTAGTCGCTAGGTCGCGCCGTTACACACATAGACATACCCAAAATCAAGAAAAAACTGTTTGCTAATCAAAATTAACCCAAGACATACCCAAAATCAGGAAAAAAACTGTTTAGAAATCTAACAGTAAAAAAAAATAAAAAAAGCAACGGAGTTCGAACCCGAGCCGACGGCCGCCGCCGATAGACACAATATTGACACCCAACGATCTAAACCTCTAGACCACCAAGGCTTATACTGCAAATTGATTGCATCACGAAGACATAGCACGAATACAATCGCCACATATACTAGATGGCGTTGGAGTCGTAAGAGAGAGAGGGAGGCGTCGCACGCAGTATTTCGTCATCGGGAACGATTCCAGACCGGCGCGACCAAGCCGCTAATGTGGAATCGGTGAACCTGAAGAACTGTTATTTTAGAAACTGTTAACCCGTGGTGAAGATATTCCTTCGTAGACCTGGACCTACAGTAGTGTAGAGTAACACTACTGTAGGTAGGAAATCTTTTAATGTGATTGAGAATGGCGTCCCGTAGATTTTGTCTCTATTAATAATAGCAGCTGATTGGCGACCACCCCTTTTTTCTTCTTTCAACAAACCGCTCTCATTTACTTTCTCTAAGGTAATTCTCATAAAACGCTCATTAAATGCACAGAGGTCCGACATAGCTGCAATGGCCTGGACAGTTTGAGAAGTAACATATTCATCAGTGCAGGGAGTAGCCAAGGATTCAGCATCCTCCATCCTCCATTTAGCCTTTGGAAGGTTAAAATCCCCAGCAATGTACATATCTGTATCAGGATACATATCTCGGATGTGGTCGATACATTCACCAGAGTGCATGCCACCATATAAATAATCCTTAGTAGGAGAATTGGGGGGAAGATAGACACACCCAAGAACGCATTCAGCCGTCTGATCTCCAACAGAAACATACACTTGCTCCAGAACAGCATCCAGTGGGATTAAACGAGCTGGCAGTTTTTTATGCACCGCAATTAGTGAGCCTCCCATGATTTTTTGCACTAGTTTCAATAGAACGATCTTTTCTGAAGATTCTGTAGTTATCCAGAGCAAGTTGGCCATCCGATGTCTGTACTAAGATTAGTTTCAGTCAGCATAATCACATCATAGTCGTTAATGGCCACATTGCATAAAAGAGTAGAAAACTTTTATTTCTTATGTGCTACTATTTTATCACCTATAACGAATGTCAGTTACAACACAAAGTAAAAATTTCATGCCATCTCAATTTTTGAGCTAGGTCACGGCTTTCTATTTCTGATTTCTTTCCAAAAATGTTTTCAAAATTTCATAAGCATTTGCTGTAAAATAAACAATTCATCTAAGTTTTAATATGTCAAGTAATCCAGATTGCTCCATTTCAAAAGGTAATATATTTGATTTACTGTGGGTTTTTCGCGTAACAGATGTAAAAAATCAGTACTAAAGTTTCAACTTTAATATTTAATGTTTACTTTTAAATTTAGCAACAAATGAAATATTATCGAAAGTTACTTTAAATGTACAACTGCGTAGGTTTTTAATTTGCAACTATGATCCACTGTAGACCACTGTTCAACCTAAAATTAAATATTTTCGCGATTGTTGAGAATAATATTGGAACCGGGACAAATATATTGGCTTGAGGTGTAGGAAGAGATACTACGCCTCTGCATAAATAGCGATATCTAGTTGTATATATTTTGCATGCAAAATGACTTTATTGATAATATTAAAATAACATTTTTTGATCTCTTAAGTATTGATTGATAATTCTAAATTATCACTTATTGAGTGTACTAAATCAATTGCTTAATATAATTAAGCTAGTTCAAATTGTCGACTAAACAGAAATGAAATATTACGCGATCGTACACTCCTTTTCTATGCAAAAATTACTAAATGGGAAACTACCTTTTTTCTTGGATATTTTATGTATAGAACGTTTTACCATCGTTGGTGTTTCAAGTTCATTTCAAAATTTAAATAATTTATTTCCGGACTAGATTGGATTTAATGATTTGCATCTAGCACTTTGCAGTGAATGAAAAAATCGCTTGGGTTTGGTGTAAATATCACCTGTACAGGGTGGCTCGAATTCGTGTCTATGTATGGGGAACTCGAAAACCGTAAGAGATACAGTGTCGGTCAAATTAAGGCAAAATTGCGCATTTAGGTGCCTAACAATATGCCGTTTAGAAAGTTTTAAAATTCCGAATATTTACGGAGATATCCGGAAAAAACCGAAATTTTGAAAAATCGTTTTATTTTTTTCCTGGGCTTATTTAAAAACGGATTTCAAATCTAATTGCACTTTTGCATTGCCATTTATTCCCCTCTATCCAATGATGATATCCAGTTTGAAATCCCACGTTTCGTCTTCAAGGGATCATCATCAACTTTCTTTTTTGAAATACCAACATTAATTTTTTTTATCGTTTTTCAGATGGTACTGGCGTTATTAATATGAGTATGTTTTTATTTTTTTTTAATTTTTATTTTATTTTTTTATTTTTATTTTATATATTTTGCTTTGGCGTGATTTTAAATAATTTAAGGTAGGCACTTTTGAAAATTTCATATTCTATAAAAAAATTTTATTTGTTTTTTGTATTAAGTGGAAGATTGGAGCCCGTATTAAAAATGAAAAACTGTAAAATTATTTTTTACAAGAACTCAAACAAGTTGCTTAGTGCATTTTGTTTATAAGCAAAAATACAATAGGAGTTTTTCCATCAAAGTTCCTATAGTATCACGTAGTATGATTATAAATAATTGTTGATGTTCTCTATTAAATAAATTTTTAATTGGTGAAAAGTTGAGAATATTTTATTTTTGCAGTAAGCAACTTGTTTGAGTAATAGTTCATGGCCATATTCTCGTAAGAAATAACTTTACTATTTTTTATTTTTATTACGATCCAGTTTTTCACTTAATACAAAAAATAAAATAAAATATTTTTATTGAATATAAAAATTTCAAAAGTACCTACCTTAAATTATTTAAAATTACGCCAAAGCAAAATATATAATTAAAAAAATAATAATAAAAATTAAAAAAAAAATAAAAAAAAAATAAAAAATATATAGTCATATTAATAACGCCAATACCATCTGAAAAACGATAAAAAAATTAAAGTTCGTATTTAAGAAAAGAAAGTTGATGATGATCCCATGAAGACGAAACGTCGGATTTCAAACTGGATATCATCATTAGATAGAGCGGAAAAAGTGGCAATGCAAATGTGCAATTCAATTTGAAATCCGTTTTTAAATAAGCCCAGGAAAAAATTAAAACGAATTTTCAAAATTTCGGTTTTTTCCGGATATCTCCGGAAATACTAGGAATTTTTAAACTTTCTAAACGGCATATTGTTAGGCACCTAAATGCGCAATTTTGCCTTAATTTGACCGAAACTGTATCTCTTACGGTTTCCGAGTTCCCCATACATAGACACGAATTCGAGCCACCCTGTACATATTATGCTATTTATAACTGTCATTAAATTCTGCGTTTGGCTATGAATATATTCCGTATTTTAAATAATGCACTTTTCCTGTGTTCCATGTTCAATTACAAATTTATTACCTCACTTCCTTTTACCATGCACCAACTAGGTTATTCTTTTTAACGTGTTTATAATCCACCTAATCTCGCTTTTATTTTACACGTATTGGACGTTTGATACAGTAGTCTAAAGAATTACGGGTCAAATAATATCAGGGCCGTAGTCATTATTTTTTTCGGTGGTTTTTTTTACATAAAATATCTAAATATCACCAAAAAGCGAATTTTCGTGAATCTGCCATGCGATGGTCGGCGATATAAAGCTGCCACTTTTTATTGTGATTCTATATATAATATCAGTCAGATTCAGAGCGCCGACGGATGCATGAAAATTCTTCATAATGTTATAAATACAAATGATAATACTAGTCAGGATTTTTAGAAGCTGCAACATCCATTTTTGTAATGGAATTTTATTTTGAGGTAAGGCAAATATACTAGAAATACAGGATTATAAACTTCCCACGTTATACGGCACTCCGAAATATGTCGCATTTTTGTATAGTTTGCGCTGCGGCCATCGCGAGCGCTGCAACGCAACATTGTTCTCCAATGTTCTTCTCCTCTCCAACATTCGACAAGAAGCGTTAACGCCGATAGTACACGGCGTTAACGCATGAACCCGACGCGTTGCGCCTTATTCCCTTCACATAAGTTTCTATAATGCTTGTCTTCCTTTTATCCTTAAGCTAAGAGTACTCAGTGGAAGCAAAGGAATAATCCAATGCAATTGTGTCATCAAGGGGGTTAAGCAAACTCAAACGGATCTGAGCACCGAGAATACGACAGCCAATGCCGATTTAATTAATTTCACACAAGTAAGCCTGGAAATGTACGAAAAAATACGTAATCAAATGGAAATAATGGAAAAAAATATCCTAAAATCTGCGGAAAAAAAGGCAAACAAACGTATCCAATCCGTAAAGGAAGACTCTACAAGCACGCCGAACGTGCAGATGCAAAACGACAAAAATCACGAAACTCAAAAACAAAAACATAAAGTTGGCAATATTGATATCGACAACGAATTGACGGAACCGGCACCCATGTCTACTATAAGTGAGGTTAACTTCGAAGAGCTAGAGCTGGAGAAGAAAGAACATGAAGGCGCAAGCGATGAGAATCAACGTGATAGAATCACACAAACAAATCCAAGTAAAGACGCAGAATGGAAAACAGTAACCAGCAGGAGAAAACATCAGGCGGAAAGAAATCCAATAGAACCGCTGAGGCTGAGGGGACCCAATAAGCCGCAGTCAAACCACAGACAGAAAAACAAAAGAAACATTAAAGTCGGGAAGGGGGAAGAGGAAACCGAATTCCAGACCCTATCTCAAAAACCGGGTAGAAAAATATGGCTCTTTCTATCCAAGATTGGAAACCATATTACGGAGGAGATAGTTGGCAACAATATCATTAAACGAGCACAGACAACGGAATCAGAGATAATAATAAAGGAATGCAAACCCAAAGTGCAAAAAAGCTCTAAAAAGTGCTTCATGGTTGTAATGAACCCAACATTTCAAGAAAAGATATACGAAGAGAGCTTCTGGCCACAGGGAGTCCATTTTGAAAGGTTTAACTTTGGCCTGGAGCATAATTTTTTAGTCCAGAATCCTTCGACGGAGACTGTAATGAGTTAGGAGCGAGGTATGAGAAGTCACACTTTAGCCTTATGCATCTTAACGTCCAAAGTATCAACAATAAGGTATTGCAGCTGAAAGTCATGCTATCCGAAGTGGACCCGGACATCTTTTGTGTTACTGAACACTGGCTCCAGGAAAACTACATTGAGAAACTATCACTGGGGACATATAACCTTGTCAACTACTCGTCAAGATCACAGTTTAGGGGTGGAGGAACAGCAATCTTTTTCAGGAATGGAATGGATGCAACGAACTACTCAAAAACAAGCATGGTACCGACTATTGAAAAATATTTAGAATACTGTGTAACAGAAAAAATAGTGAACAATAAAGCTTATATTATAATATGTATGTATAGGTCCCCATCAGGGAATTTTAATTAGTTCTTGTCAAGCCTCAATGAAATTTTAAATAGCGTATATCGTCCAAATAAGTATTGTATATTATGTGGAGATTTCAATGTAAATTTTAACTCCGAATGTGATGACTCCTTTTCTCTGTTGCAGCTCGTAAGGGGTTATGGTATGAGGGGACATGTGAGCGGGAACACTAGGGTCGGCCCCACGGGAGGCACTCAAATTGATAATATTTTCAGCAATATAAACCCAACTGATTTAAACTGTTGTGTACATGTAACAAATATTTCTGACCACTATGGGCAAATACTGGCCCTCAACTCCATAATTGAGAGTCAGCCCTCAATATACACAAAGAAACGGTTTTATACTACAACAAATATTAATACTCTTGCAGCCTATCTGGCTAATGAAGACTGGCAGGACGTCTACAACTCATTGGGTGTGGATATCAAGTATGAAACCTTTTATAGCATATTCTATTACTATTTTTCACTGTGTTTTACACTCTGTCCATCGAGGATAAAAACTGAGGGGAAACAGTGGGCAAATTCTGATATCAAGAACTTCGGGCAGCATGTCAAGGACCTTTATGTATGGTATAAAATGAGTGGTAGTAATATTGCTTATGAAGAATACAAATCTGAGCGGAAGAAATATAGAAAGTTCCTCTCAGACTATAAAACTACTTTAAATGACAACAGAATCATAAACTCCTCTAACAAAACCAAAACAGCTTGGGCTATTTACAATAATTTGATAAATAAGAAAAAAGTTAATACTAGTAAAATTGCAATCATGCAGAATGACTCATTAATCGATGCACCTCAGGACATAGCTAACATATTCAGCGAAAGGTTTAATTTACCAAGTGACCATAGTAACAATTATAATGTAAAAAATAATATAAGCCATGTGCCTACTATCTTCTTAAACCCGACAAATGAGAATGAGATAATTAATATAATCATGGGGCTCCCAAATAAGTTTTCAGTGGGTCTGGACGAAATATCAACAGTGATCTTAAAACATTCAACCAAATGGATCTCCCAACCCATCTCGAATATCATGAATGAATGTTTTACGGACGGAGCTTTCCCAGGGTTATTAAAAAATGCAAAACTAATTCCCATCTATAAAAAGGGGAATCGCACAGAACTTGCAAACTATAGGCCTGTTTCGCTGTTGTCAACCGTGTCGAAGGTGTTCGAGAGGGCTATATATGTACGTCTGATGGATTTTCTAATTAAACATGATCTGCTAGCAAGTACCCAGTATGGTTTCTTACCTGCTAAATCAACTCAACTAGCTATCTATAAAGCGATAACTAATATAATAGAGAACCTTGATGGCAATCGAAGGGTAGCTGGACTATTTTTCGACCTCTCGAAGGCTTTTGATACGATTGACCATCAAATATTGTTTCAAAGGCTGAGCAAATATGGGATAAGGGGAAACGGTGCATCCTTAATTAAATCATATCTTGTGGAGAGGAAACAGACTGTCTGCATAACAAGTGATGGGCAAAAGTATTTCTCTGAACCGGTCAATATGACTAAAGGGGTGCCGCAGGGGTCGATTCTGGGTCCAATACTATTTTTGCTCTATGTGAATGATTTACATCGCGGCTTCCTGAGAAGTCTAGTATGTCAATACGCGATACAACCATAATATCAAGTGATATGAACTTTACAAACTTATCTCCAGATTGTACTGAGGCCGTGGAGATGATGAGGCAATGGTGCAAAGAAAATAATCTTAGCTTAAACCAAGATAAAACAGGCCTAATGGTCTTTAGCAAGAGCAACTTAGTGTTGGATACAGAATCCCTATATGTGAAGGTAGGCGGCAAGTCAATTCCATCCATTACAGATGTCAAATTTCTAGGTGTCTACCTGGACCCAACTTTAGACTGGACTCAGCATACTCGTCATTTGCAGTCCAGGTTGAGTAGTCTCTGTGCAGTGATGCGTAGACTGCGAGATGTTTTAACTGTGGAGGGTCTCCGTCAGATTTATTTTGCAGGGGTACAGTCCATCATAGACTACAGCGTAATGTTCTGGGGCTCGTCAACAAGTGCAATTGCGGTGTTCAGAACTCAAAAGCGAATAATAAGAACAATGCTGAAACTGCACCCCAGGGCTTCTTGTAGGTCTCTTTTTGCGGAGTTGGGAATCCTAACAGTGCCATCATTATATTTTATGAAATTAGCGATGTTTGTCAAAAAACATCGACATCTATTTATGTCCAATCATCACCACTATAGTGAAGACATGGAAATTGTTACTAGGGGTAGAAGTGATCTTAGCGTTCCTACTCACAGCACATCTTTCTTTCAAAAGGGCCCTGCTTATATGGCCATCAAGATATTTGGTCTTCTCCCTCGGGAGATGCGGGATGAAGGAGACATCAATAAATTTAAAAGTTTACTTAAGGGCTTTCTCTTAAGAAAATGTTATTACGATTTTAGTTTCAGATCTTAATGTTAGCTCCATATTTTAACATGTTTAATTGTATGTAATTGTGTTGGTGTATATATTGTAACTGTTTGAGCTTTTGGTCGGTGTATATATACTCCGCTTTCTTACTGTATTAACTGTAACTTTGTGAATTTTAAGTCAGTGTATATTCCGCTTTACTATGTATGTTGATACAGTTTTGTTTTTCTCTTCTGGTCTGTTGACGTTGCTGTATCTCTTGAAGGATTTTGTTGACAATAAAGAAATTATTTATTTATTTATTTATTTAAGGTAAAGTATAATCAATTAAAAGAAAATCGAATATTCGCATTGAATTATTTTACTACCAGAATTTTTCAAATTTCAAAACGACATCTGGTTGCACATCAAATTGCGCAACTTTGCCTTAATTTAACGGACCTCGTATCTCTTACGGTTCCCGAGATCCCCATGCATGCACTCGAATTTGTGGCACCCTGTATATCCTGGTTTCATGATAATTGAAGTTAATAATTAGAATATGTTTTATTCGAAAGGTTTTTTTTCTTGGAGTTTTAAAATAGGCTTTGAATCTATTTTAATACGATTTTATTTTCTGACATTTATCAAAGTTGTGTTATCTTCGATGAACTGAATATTATGTGTGATTCATCTGACTGTTTTTCTATTTATAGATTTCCTCACTTTTTTGTTTCGTTATTTGTGTAAGAAATAATGCAAAAGAAATTAGCAATAAAATTATTATTATATTTGTATTATTGATATTGTATTGTGACCGCTGAGTTTCAATTTCTGATCAAAAATTTTTTTTATATTTACTTGACATAATACTCATTACTTTTTTTTGTGTGTAGGTGTAAAGTACGTTTACGTAGACTTGTCACCAAGTACTGTGGGACTCAGAGTCTTGGCTGGTTTAAGATCTCCACTACCCACTAAACATCACACCCTCCTGCACCTCTCACTCCGGCACTGTTTCCTGGGAAATATTCCTCAGACTGAGAGTGCTGTTGATCTGATCTTGATCTGTGGTTGTCTCTCTCTCTGTTTATTCCTGTTCTTCTCTTTCTTCCCTCACCTTTACCTCCATCATCCTCCCCATCATTTGTGTAATTCCAATTTTGTTTATTCTCTAGCATCGTCTCTATTAGCTTATCTTTTCTTAGGTTTGTGTTTGTCTCGATTTCGGTGTTTGTTCTTATTCTTGAAAATCTCTCACAGTGAAACAGCATGTGCTCGACGTCATCTACTTCTGCATCTCCGTACATACAGCAGGTGATTGTCTTTTTTTGCATTTGTATAGATAGCTCCCAAAGCAGCTATGTCCTGTTAGAAATTGTGTCGTACTGTAAACTACCTGTCCGTATCTCCTGCTTACCCACTTCCTTATATCCGGTATTAATTGTCTTGTCCATTTAGCTTTTTCGTTTAGTTGTCCCGCTGCCGCTGACCAGTTTCTCTGCCATTTTTCCAATGTTTTTTTTCCTTTCTTCTAAAGCTGTTTTTGATTTTGCTTGCTCCGATAGGTTTTGTGCCCTGTTTCTCTTGTATATATTAGCTCGTTCAACTGCTAGAAGAGTAATGGTACTATGCCAGCAATCACTAAGGCTGCGTCCACGCTCACCATATGGTATGAGCTTATACACCTCAGAGCAAATTTTCTTTGGCAAGATAAAAGCTTATTTTGGTTTCTATTAATTTGTAATGATTCGCGCCATACTAGAGCTGCATACAAGGCAATGGATTGCATGGACATAGTCATGACCTTTCTTTTGAGACTGGATGAACCTCTTATATTTGGGAGAATTGCGTTTAGGACTTTTGCTGTTTTTTCCACTTTTTCTGCAACTGAACTTATATGCGAACTAAAAGTTAAACAGTAGTCCAATGTAACTACCAAATATTTTATATCGTACCCGTCCATCTTAAATCTGATTTCTCTTCGGTGTACGTAACTCCTTGAGAATACCACTGCCGATGTTTTTTCCGGTGCAACACTTAGTCCGTTTCTGGCCATCCATTGACTGATCCTATGTAATGTCCTGTTGCCTGCATCGATGGTCTGTTTCACTGTTGCCGCTCTGACTAATATTGCTAAATCATCAGCATAACATATAATCTCTATGAGAAGGTCAAAGAACTCCTGCATGACGCTGTCATACATTATATTCCAGAGGGTGGGTCCTAAGACGGATCCCTGTGGGACGTCCGCCCCTACGTCGCTTGCATTTTCTCTGGATAATTGTATTTTACGGTTTTCAAAGTATGATATTATCATGTTGATCAGATACTACGTTTTTTTAGTGCTCTAACAATAATGTCCCATTTGGCTGTACTAAACGCATTTTTCACGTCAATGCAGATGAGGCTCACGATCTTGTTGGGGACCCTGTTGGCCTTTCTTACAATTTTTTTGATAGGATCTATTGTGGATTTTCCTTTTGTAAATCCAAATTGTTTTGGGTTAAGTCCATCGTTTCTTTCTATTTGCGTTTTGAGTCTCGTTTAAGATGGTTTCAAGTGTTTTCCCCAGAATGTCCAAAAGGCATATGGGTCGGTAGGTTTTTTCGTTGTGTTCGTATTTTTTTTTAGGTTTTTCCAGTAGGATTAGTTTAGCCTTTTTCCACTCGTCAGGAAAATAGCTCGCTCTAATACACTTTGTGTATAAAGAACAGAAAATGTCCCTGTTTTCTGATATAAGCATTTTAGCGTGTTTGGGTAGCATCATGTCCGGCCCAGGCGATTTGCTTAGTTTGATTCGTCCTACAGCGTGCATCAGTTCCGCATTTGTAACTGCAGGCGGAGTGGTTTCGCAATTTAGTTTCGCGATTTTTTCTGGGGGATTGGTAACAAAAAGTTTATTAAAGATTTTTTTTTCTTCTTCGGATAGTGCTATTTTAGGCGCTTGTTGTGTAATTTGTCCTTTTATTATTTGATAGGCTTGCCCGAATACGTCGTCTTCTAGTTTGTTGCAGAGTTCTTTCCATTTGTTTTTTTTTGTTTTTTTTATTTCCTTTGTTACTTCACGCCTGGCATCTTTGTATATAGATTGTAGAATATCTCTGTTTCTGTCGTCTTGTGTTGCTCTTAGAAAGCTTTTTTTTTGCTTCTCTGGTTTTTTGGATTTTTCTGCTGATTTCTTCGTCCCACCAGTATGGGAGTTGGTAATTTTCGTTTGTGCGAAGTCTTTTGCCAGATGTCCGGTATATTTTTTGTATTTTTTCTATTTGTTGTTTTATGTCCAGTTCAGAATTGTTTCTTTTCAGTTTTTTAATGCCTTTTTTTAGCATGGCTGTGTCATCGTAATTTATGTAGGTCTGTTATCTTTTTTTATTGCCAGTCTCGAAAAGTATGAAGCGATGGTCACTAAGGCTTTCTTCTTCTAGTACTCTCCAAGTTATCCCTGCTTTAAAAACATTTTCCGAAACGACAGTTAGGTCAATGTATGACTATCTAGTTGTTCGGGACAGAGTTGGGAGTTTTCCGTCGTTTAGAATTATTAATCCGTGGTACATTATGGTTGTGTGCAGCAGTTTTCCTCTGGCGTCGGTTCTAGTACCTCCCCATGCCACATTTTTTGAGTTAAAGTCACCTCACAAAATGACTCTATTTGATTTTTTTGTTAGTTTTTGTCCAATGTTAAGGAAAAGTTGTTTTTAGGAATTCTTCGAAAACTTGCATAGAGCAGTTTGGCGATATATAGACAGAATAGATGAAGTTATTGCCTGTTGTCAAAGCCTTCCTTCTTTGAAATTGAAGTTTCCTTCCTGCTTGCTTTTGTGATTTTTATTAGAGTGTTTGTGTCTGGTTCGTTTGATTTATAGGTGTATAAACCAGTTACTTTCGAGCGCTTTTTATTCGGCTCCTGTATGCAGAGCATGTCAGAGTCTAGCCTTTGGGCTATAGCTTCTGCTAGGTTTTCTGAGACAACCTTTCTTTGTGTGTTTGGTTGTAAGATTTTGATTGGTAGTAGGGTCATTTTTGGGGTTATGCAGATGCTTGATCTCGATGTTTATCTTGATCTTGGTCCGTAAGTATTGTTATGTTGCTCTCCATACGTCTTGCTTTTCTCGCCGGAGATATGGCGCTTTTGAACTCCATGCATTCTCCAGAGTTTGTCCTATGTTCGTGGTAGCGCAGCAAGCAATATGGAGAATTCGTGCATGTCTTTGCTAAATGACCTTCCTGTCTGCAATTTATACATTGATTCGTTCTATCCGGGCCATTGCACTTTTGTGCTATGTGATTGAAGCACCAGCATCTGTGACACCGTGCAACATCAACTTTTTCTGCGATGCTGCATCGGCCGATCCCTATCTGTATATATTTAGTCTCTAACAGTGGTTGCGACAGGTCCTTGTCTATGACTAGTGTCACAGCTAGCGTATTTCGCGCGTTGGGCCTTAGAGCGCTTATCCTGTATTGTTCTGCATCCCTTATTTTTCCTGTTTTTTTGTCATTAGTGTCCGTTAGTTGGTGCATCCCTCTAATATGTAATATGCTATTCTCTGTTGTTTTGTTTTTTATTATCTTGGACTCGTTTTTGTTTTTTAGACATTCTTTCAGCTCCTTGACTACGTCCTCGTACTCCTTTCCAGCCTTTTGGACGCCTATGGCGGTAGTTTCATCTTGCCAGCTTTTGTTTGTGGGGCCTTTTTTTGATAGGATAAGGCGCTTTCTGTATTTGTAAAGAACACAACTGTTGATTCCGATCCATGAAAAATGGTTTCTATCATCTGTCTTAATCTTCTTAGCTCCATATTCTCTAACTTGTGTACAGCGATCCTTTTATCCGCCATGGTCTCGTTTTTCATTTCCTTAAATAAGTTCCAGAGATTCTCTTCAGTTCCTCCTTTGCAGATTTTTATTATTTTTTGAGTATTTATTTCCGTTCTCGTTTTTGTTGTTGTGGCGATCGTTTATTTGTATACCTCTAAGACTTCTTCGCCCTCTTTGATTTCTGGATATCTCTCCTTAAATAATAGCTATATACCTTTGTTCATATCCCTGTCCTCTGGCTTTATAATTACGACTTTTACTGTCTCTGTTGGGGTCTTTAATGGATTTCCAACCTTTATTTTAGTATTTTTAGAGACTTCTTCTGTCCAGGTATTGCTCTGTGTTATTGCTTTCCTCCATTCGTCGTATGTCCCAATGTTTTCAATTTGTAGGGGTTCTTCTTTTTTTTTTCGTTCGTCCATCCTGTCGTTTGTGTTCCGAAGTCCGTGTTTGTTTTTGCACCTGCTAGGGCCCTCATTATCTTTTCTTCGTCGACTCTTAAAATCAATTTTTCCATTTTTGTTGCGCATTCCTTTATGTCCTCTCTTGTATTTTGTATTGTATGTTGTCTGTTAGTATTTTTATTTCGTCTTTTACTTTAATTAATATCGCTCTTGTCTCCTTTTGTGTTGGGTTTTCTGGGTTTCAAGTTTGTTTTGGTTGGAGTCTCATCTCTTCTTCGTTTCGCCGGGTTTTCTTTTTATGTCATCATCGAGTGTGAGATCGCATGATGTATTACTTCATCTGTGGTTGCTGCACGATATTTGTTCAATGAGCCGGGTGGAGTCCTTTGTATACTTTGCCTTATGCCGCGCTTTCGTAGCAGTTCTTCCTCAAATGGATGATTGTCCCCCCAGAATCCGTGGGGCAGCCCTTCGTATTGAAGAAGTGGGATCCGGAACCCACCTGGGGTAAATATTCCTTAGTTTTATCCCCCATTTTTCAGATTTGCAGTTTATACCAGCTGCCAGGTAAGTCCATATAGTTATAGCCGAGTCATCACAAGTGGAATCAATGGTTTTTTTTAACTACTGGGTGGGTTAACCCTAACCCAAACTAACCCAAACTACTGGGTGGGTAGGGTTGGGGAAGAAACAGGAACGTAGCCCTCGAAAACTAAATAGCGTCGGAGGGGATAGTAGCACCACTCTCGGAGAGTGGGGGAATAAGGAGGAGAATTTAAAAAGGTAAGTGGGTGAAGTAGGGTAAGTAAGTAGGAAGCGTTTAAGACAAACGCCTGAGCTGTCCTTAGCAAATAGTCATGAGACCCCGGTCCTCATTTTGGCACGGAGTCTCCTGGCTATCTGAGCCCCCTCCACCAACGACAAGGTCCAGCAGCTCCTCGAGGAGATGAGATAATACTCATTACTGGATTTCAGAGGATGCTGTTGTTATATTTATTTTAATTTATTACTGCGCTTTATGGAAAATGAGTGGTAATCAGTTTGATTTTGTTGGTATGGATAAATCAGAATTTTCTGCAAGCAAATTAAATTTTGCATAACAATGATCGTTGGCAATCATTCTGTTCATTCGGAAAATTTCGTTAAGTTCAAAATCCAGCATACGATCTGCAAATTTTACCGCAATGATTTTAACATAGTAATATATATTTATGTTTTTGCTCGGCAAACTTCAAGCATAATGAAATCTGCCGCTTTTTATTAAATTGCAATTAAATTTTAATATTCACGAAATATTTCAAAAAGCACCAAACCGGTAAACAGCAGACACATCATTTCATCTTTCAAACTTCTATCCGCAACTTTATTTCGCATCTTTAATTACGAGATATAAAACTTCGGTTTCTTACCAAGCAATACAAATTCGAAATATATTTTCATTAAGCAAATATGTGTCAATAAATTCTAAAAGGCTATTGAGCGTATCATGCTGTTCTAATTGGCTATTGAGCGCTTTTAAACTTCTGCAACTTTCAGTAATAAAATAAGATTAAGTGCGGGTTGCTGTGTTAGTTGACTGTTGAGTAGGTTTAAAGTGAACAGTCACGTAGAACAGCAACCTCTTATTATTTTTTTAAGTTACTTTGTTGATGAAAATTACGGAAGTTTTAAAGCA
>MU189961.1:34992-47016 GCA_016904865.1 Pissodes strobi
CCTTCTGTATGAGTGGCAATTCACAAACCGTTGTAATAAGTTTGTGGGCGGAGGTACCTAATGGCGGACCAACTGTAACCTTGTATTGGTCAGGATTGGTGGTCAGAAAAAGATCCAGGAGGGCGGCGAATTTGCCCCTCTCTGAGATTCGAGTTGGTTCGTCTACAAGTTGAGTAAGCCCGCAGCTGATGGCAAATGCTTCAGCCTCTCTACCTTCGTTGTCGGTCTTGTTGTGATGTTTGAGCAAGTTGGTGTTGTGGGCATTGAAGTCTCCCAGAACGATTATTTCTGAACTGGGGTGATCGACCTGTATTGAGTCAAAGGTGGTAGCTAGTGTTGAGAAAAAGCTTTGGTAGGCTCTATCGCTCGGAGGGCGATAGAGACAACATATAAACTTGGTTAATCCCTTGGCCTTGGCGGTGAACTTGAGCCACATGACGTCAAGGTTGTTCGGTTCGAGTGTTTCCTCGCGGTGACATGAAAGGTCGCTTCGGACAAAAAAGCATATTCCGAACTTATATCTAAATCGGTTATGTAAGTCATAACCAGGATAGAGGTAGTTCACTGTTGTTGTTGTAGAACATACTTGTGTTTCTGTAAGGGCTAATATGTGTGGTCTATTTGCTTGTAGATGTTGGTGTACCGAATTTATGTTTGTATTTAGGCCTCTTATGTTGCAGAAATCTATTCTAAATTGGTTCGGTATCTTTGCTGTCTGTGAAATGCGGAATGAAGGGCTCCCAGGGCCACCCAGCGCCCGGAGATCCGAATGGCCGGGGAGTTTACCTCCGGAATATTTTGATCCTGGAAGCACCATCATGTCCATATATTCCTACTGTGAAACCCGGGATCACCAGAGCGGAAGCGGAACGTGATTTGGGAAAACCATTTAGCGCTCCCCAATTCTGGTGTGGTGGTCTTTCACCGGACGATGCGAGTAGGCTTATGCATCTACCACCTAGGGCCGCTTCCACTCGAAGCATCGGCCTCAGACTCATTCCTTTGGCGGTCCCTAGTCTGACAGGGGTAAAAATGGGGTTTGTTGGTTCACTCCCCAGTGATCAGCTCCAGACTTTGTACTTTGGTGTTCTCCAGCCTGGAGGAGGACGATGGGGTTTGATGGGCCAACATCCCGTGGCAACTCGGAATGGTGGGGGCGTCACTCCCCGTAATCAAACTGCTCTCACCAGTTTGACGTTCCTGCCAGCCAATACAATGCAGCCCCTCTTGTCACAAACTGTCATTGATCGGCTCCAGACTTTGTACTTTGGTGTTCTCCAGCCTGGGGGAGGACGATGGGATTTGATGCGCCATATCCCATGGCAACTCGGAATGGCGGGGGCGTCACTCCCCGTAATCAAACTCCTCTCACCAGTTTGACGTTCCTGCCAGCTGTGTGTAAATTTACCTGGTTTATTTTACTTTACCGTTTACCTAAGTTCCTATTTCAAAGCAAGATAGTGATTATCTTATCTGTATCTTTCATTAATTGAGACGTAAATTACGTCAAATCATTGTTTATGTGCCGAGGGCAATATTTATAGATTAAGTAAAGTACCTCGTTTTTTTTATTTTTTATAATGTAAAAACCGCTGGATGAAGGAAACCTCTATTGTCCACGTCGCTGTGCCAGACCTGTAGAGGGAGAACCATACGCTAAGACAACCTTTTTGAAGACCTAGATCACCTCAAGTTAGCTAAACTTGGGAATAGGCAGAAGCAGGTTTCTAGTAAAAGTCCCAATACGGTTGCATGATTATAAGACAGTTGGACAAAATAGGTACGAAGTGGTAAATTCAAATAAATTGTGAAGACCAATTAAATTTGTTAATCTTTAATAATAAAGTTAATTTCATTTTCATCATATAACAAGTTTATTTATAAACCGTATTTCAAGAAATATTTCAAATTTAAATTTTCAGTAATCAATTGTATTTGATTGCATTTGTAATCTAATTTTAATTATATTGATCTCAATTATATTGACAACTGCAGTGCCCATGGTACCATAACTTGTAATTTAATCATATAGTTAATATATAATTTGTTTTTAAGTTGATTTCTTTGATTTATCGCAAGTGGCGCCTTTATAAATTTAACCGACAGAGGAAATAACTTAACTCACACCCTCAAATAAACTGAATAAATTAACTTTTGCTCTATCTTTACAAATTAGCGACTGAGCTAGATATTCATTACAAAGTGGCACACTAATTAGTTACAAGTGGCGCCCAACGTGGGTGAGCTTCCATTAGAGATTTTTGCCACAGGAAATTTTCATATAATACAATTTTGCCAAAATACGAATATCAGTGAAAAAGAAGCAAGAATAAGGATTTTTTTTCATTTAAATTATATAGTTTAAAATTTTCTAATTGTGCAGACATGTATTTACCTCTAGTTTAGATACCTTTACTCAACCCTCTACGAGGGGGATTTCAGTGTGGTAATTTAGTGTACACAGTCATGGTAATTAGTGGTAATTCTAGGGGAAATTAGTGGTAATTACTGGTAATTAGTGGTAATTAGTGGTAATTAGTGGTAATTAGTGGAAATTAGTGGAAATTGGTGGAAATTAGTGGAAATTAGTGGTAATTTTAGTGGTAATTTTAGTGGTATTTAGTGGTAATTAGTGGTAATTTTTTGTATTTTAAGGAAAGTTTGTGGTAATAAGTAGTAGTTTTGTAATATTAAAATTATGCCATCCTTCGAATTTGCGTTACTTTAGAGGACGTTATAGATTTTAATTAAACTATGTAACTAAGCTTTAAGTAAACTAAGTATGTTTCTGAGTCCCTATTAGTGTCAGTTAAAAACCGGCATTCATTTTCCTAGGAGTATTTCTATTGCCTGAGAAGTGGCAGCCTTGCAATAGTTTAACATCAATAACATCACAATAAACCGTTGCAGATTGCAGTGGTCATCCGTTTTCCCTGCTGATTTTAAAGCTTTTAAGGCCTTATTTCTTTCGAGTACAGTTTGTGTTAATAATGTGTAAAAGATATGGAAAGTGTGATCGAAAGCATCTTGTTATATTTTTAAAATACCTCACGCCGCGACCCCTCCCGCCACCACACATTCGGCAAATAGTTACAAATATTTGGGTGTTTATGTGTATCTCGGTTTCTCTTTCAATTTTCTAGGTTTTTACCTATCCTAGATGGATGCCAAATACCCACGATACACCTAAACACGGTATGTCAGCTTACCTGACCTAGGTTCTGTGGAA
Organism: Pissodes strobi; assembly: GCA_016904865.1. NCBI lineage: Eukaryota > Metazoa > Arthropoda > Insecta > Coleoptera > Curculionidae > Pissodes > Pissodes strobi. The sequence continues at coordinate 38,222 of MU189961.1, forward strand.
ATCGACAAGTATTATGCTGTACTATATGATGACGGATGGTATATTGGGAAAGTCCTTAAAAAAATTAATAATGAAATATCTCTTATGTCATTTTTGAGTCAACAGTCTGATTTATTAATTTGGCCAAAAAAAGTGACGTAGCTAAAGTAAACATGGCATTTATTTTCTACGGACCTCTTAATTGGATCGGAGACGGGCCATTTTCACTTAAAAGGGTGGACTTATTAAATATAAAGAAAAACAGTTTTGAAACAATCTTTATAAGAGCCTAAATATGTGTTTCCTATTTAGAGGCTTATTTATGTAAAAATAAGTAAACAATATAATATTATTTACTAGATTTTTACCTCGAATTTAACCTTCGTCTAAATTATGATTTTTTTGTATCTGAATGATATATTGTAGTTTCAAATATCCATATTTATTCTCAAATTAGTACACGAGGTACGAGGTCCAACTAATTCATCGAGAAGCACCTAGGTTTTTACTATTTCCGAATCCTTATTTTGTGACTTAGGAAAATACGTGCAGAAATTAGATATGTGTCCTTGTACTTTATATCTTAAAACTTAAAAAACCAAATGTGTTTGGAATATTTATCTGGAACAAAATTACCGGTAATTTAAGAGGATTCGTTAAAAATAGTTTTAACATTTTTCTTTGGGACACCTCTACTCTAGTGCTTTCAGTTGTCACCTTTGATAATACATCAAAATCCATAAAAGTGTCCTAAAAAATAAGTTTCATCTTTTGTTTTTTTTTCTCAAACCTCTTATCATAGTTTCTTGTTACAGATGACCCTCCGACTAACCCAAACAAATTAACCTTTAAGCTTTTTACGAGAGCTTTTTTTAAGACATAAGGTTTACAAACACCCGACACTATTCCAGTAATTTATTAAGTTGGCAGGTATTTTCCTATATCCCAGAATAAAAGTATTCACTCGGTATATTTAAGGTAATTTAATAAGTTACATTCTCGCTGTTGAATTGATGTGCTTTCCCGACTGTCCTACTTATAAGTATCTGTATTATTATTGTGTTAATTTGTTGTCAAAGTTGACCGAAGATTTGTACCTTTATATATTTTTAAATTATATCATTAAAACTGGAAAGTGATATCAGGATGAGTTACATTTTGACTGTTGAATTGATGAGTGTTCTACGAACCGTCCTACTTTTTTTTTATGGCAGAGGCACACACACTAAAGGGAGATCCTATGGCGCTCGACGAGCGGTGGGTGTGCGAAGATGTCGATTGACACGGTTCTTGAATATTTGTAGGTTGTAACTAGTGGTAAACAGATGTCCTGGAAGTGAGTTCCACAGTGATGCAGTGCGCCAGACAAAGGAGTTCTGGTAAAGCGATGTTCTAGGTGTTTCTAGTTGTACGACGAACTGGTGCGCTCCCAGTGGCGTGCACACAATGAAAGCACAAATGCATTGCCTACCCTGATGTTTTGACATTTTTTATATTTTCTCATTTAATTTTAATCCTGATAATATAAATTATAATTTTACTAATAAGTATAATCCAAATTTAAACAGCTTATCTTAAGCGCCAATTAAAATATTAATTATATTATAGAAAAACATCACAGTCTACCACTCATATTACGCTACCTATATTAAACGGAATAATATTCTCCGACGGCAACCGCTAAAAAGCATTCCATAACAAACCGAAGGCATGCATTTATACCGTCAATACTGGATTTACTATGGAAGCGAAAAACAGTGCTTGAAAAAAGACAGCCAAATGAAACGTTACATAAAAAGAAAAGAGACAAAGCATGCGAAGATGGCCCGGGCCGACCGACGCGACGCAACGATAAGTGCTGTTGCCAAAATGTGCTCTCTTTAATTAATGTTTTGATTTGATAGACATTCTTTTTTACCAAGGATCATATTGTTATTGTTTTTTTGCGCTTTAGTAATTGGTTTGAAAGCAATTACCGGTTACATCAATATAGGGTATGGTTAAGAAAGCTTTATTATTTAATAATGTTTAAAATTACAGTACATGGGGTCCCCCTAAATTTATTAATATTTCGATATCTGGGTATTCGCATTAATAACGTCATTCATTTTTTTTGCAAGAAACTGAAACCCGATAATACAACACCGGCATTGGCCAGCCATAAATAAAAATAATCTCAGGTTCCCTTTTCCATGTGCCCTATTCTTGTGTGAGATTGGTATTTGACGCCCTGCGCTTTTAGTTATAGTTTTTAAAGTTTAGATAGTTTAGTACCTATACAAGGGGTTGTTGTTTTCTTTATGGGTTAGTTTTGTTGGTTAGAAAGAAAACCTCGATATTTTAATAAAAAAATCCATGACAATTATTAGTGGCTCTGCAGGTGTCGTCATAAAATTAAAATGTATTGTTGGCTGTGCTTACTCTTTGGCGAAGAAGGAAATTGTAGAGTAAACGTGGGTATATTGATGTAAATAATGTGTCAAATGTCTCAGAAAAACAAGGCCAGTCGACTAACCATTTACAATGCATTTTCTTTGTATAGTTTTGGCGAAACTCGAATTGAAAAGGCTTTATGCCTACATTTTTTGGAGCCTCAAAAGGGAAGATTTTGGGTGTGGCACCTGAAAAAAATTCTACCTACGGCGGCGCCTGAAGCGGGCTTATTCATTCTGTATCATTTGCTATTATGTTGCCTACCCTCTCCTAAATGGCACTGCACGCCACTGTGCGCTCCTGCCGTCTGTCGGGACTGTCTGACAGGAGTTGCCAGGGGCGGGATTATGCGGGCCAAATCCTGGGAACATCTGCCGTGAAAGTATCTGTAAAACAGAGACATCTCGGCCACATGTCTGCGATGTTCCAGACTATCCAGATTCCGGGTCAACTCCGGATCGCCGACGAGACGCACAGCCCTCTTCTGAATGGAATCCAGCAGCTTTAGGGTATGCTTCCTATCTGTATTATTATGTTAATTTGTTGTCAAAGTTGACCAAAGATTTGTTTAGTTTTTGTTTTTATGCGAGTTTTTATGTTTTTTTTTAGATTAGCTCATTAAAACTAAAGTTAAAATAATTTTTCAAAATATTCGTTTTGAATATCATATTCCAGAATTTGTAAAATGACATGTCATTATAAAATAATATTCTTATTAAAGTTTTATTTTAAGAAGTTGTATTGGAAAAGAATGTTTTAGAGAATTTTGTTGGTGTTATTTTTGTTATAGGTTTCGAAGAATAGGGTAATAAAAAATAGCCTATTTAAAAAGTTTTCTTTACTTATCGCTACATATTTAATAGAACCAAGGTCGCTTAAATAATGTCTCGAATAACACCTATACAGCTCAAACCCAATCGTATTTTTTGAACCCCTAAAATCTGGTGAAAAAAAATGTACATCGTGTCATTATTATTATATTAGCAACATAATAATAGGAGTTTTGTCTTGGCTCAGAATTGAAAATTCCGTATTGATTTGAAACCTCTGAAAGAGCGGACTTCCCCATTAGTTTTAAGTCAAGTGTATAATTTGAAACTAACTTTAATTTGTGGTATTAAGTGGGAATTTCAGTGGTAATTTAAGTGGTAATTAGTGGTAATTAGTGGTAATTTAAGTGGTAATTAGTGGTAATTAGTGGAAATTAGTGGTAATTTAAGTGGTATTGAGTGGTAATTCTTGAGGTAATAGAGGAAATGAGTGGTAATTCGGAGGTAATTACTGGTAATTTGTGGTAATTTCTGTCAAAAGTGGTATTTTAGTGTACATAAATTCACTACTGAAATCCCCCTCGACCCTCTACGTTTTAAATATAATTAAAATCTGCATTAATTTAAGACATACTTCTTTTTTTAAATATTTTTATTAATAGTGGTACAGAAGAACAAAAAATGCGCCAGTGAACTGGCTTGCAATTCTAATTTCAAGTGTTAAGTAAACGCGGAACACGTCATGATGGGCAAATTTAAATGTTTCATTTTAATACAAAAACTACGGCTTCAGAAAAATCACAAGATATGGCAACACTGAATATTTTTTTTAAATTCAGCACTAGTGAGTAGTAATCTTAACTGTTAAATACAATTTGTTACAAAATTTTAGTCTCTATCTATAGGTCAAAAATTTAACTATTTACTACAGGGCATATAGGCATTTAACTGACTGAAAAAATCATCAAACAACGGCACTGCTATTCTGCCGTGCTTCGCTTAAAAGTGGTATGTGACATAGAGATGGAATTGAGAAAATGATGTTTAAAGTTAGACATTTGCGAACTACAAGCAGTTTAAATTTGATATGTATTATGATATATTTTATTAACTAGTTAGAAAACTTAAATTGTTACCAAAAAATGGTAGATATCACTATTAAGTTAAAAAAACACAATTAAAAAAATATATACCACACTAGGTTATATAGTGGTAATGTACTATCTAAATAGATAGCAAATGCTAATTTTAAAGCAGAGACCTACCTTATTATAAATATATTAAATTATAAAGTTATACATAGGAAGGCTTAAGTAATGTAAAAATCTGATATAAATTCATACGATTTATTTATGAACAACTTACAGAATAATGAAAGAACTAAAATTAAATAGTCTGAATCGCTTAATCTTCGATATTGTTCAACAAATCAGAGGCTCCATTATTGACAGGCAAATTTCTCCAGAATTCCAACCTGTTTTCTGGCATTAAAGCAGTTAAAGTTTTAAGAATATTATTCTTTCCCTGTTCCGTGATACCCCTTAGCGATTTCTTCTTTTTTGGAGACTGAACACCATTTTTGTAATTCTCACTTTTTAGGAAATTCAAGTCATATTCCTCACCATCCGTAAAACATTTTTATACGATAAATAGCTTTTCCTCTTGTTGCTCGAATTTCTACCATATCCTTTAAATAAACACGCGGTTGTTGCTTCTTCAGTTTATAAGAGGAAGAAAAATCTTCCCACTCAAAAAAATCTTGTGGGGTAACAATTTTCACTTTGATTAAATTGGATCTTTGGACCACGTTAACAAAATCTTTAAAATCGTAAATCTTTGGAGTTTTTTTCATTGAAACTTCAACCTGGTGGTGGAAATGATCCGCAGACCTAAAAGTATGTCCTGGCTCAAAATATTTCAAAACAGTTTCTTTAATAGAAACTTCCGGTGAGTTTACAATATGAATTAAAAAACTGAAAAGGTCCAATTTTTATTTTGCGACGAGCAGTTGTCTACCCATAACACAATACTTTCATAAACTCTCATTTCCAAAAAAAAAAAATTATAATACATGGTTACGATGTCTTCTTTTTGCCTTTCAGTGAGGCCTTCATGCCAAAGTAAGGCCACTGGCAGTTTATTTTTCTTTTCATTTGCGCCTATGGGAACGAAACTATGAATAATTATTCGAGGGCAAAAAATAACTTTCTTGAACATATCTAACCTAGGAAGCATGATCACCTTTTGGAGATCTGCAGAAAAGTATGCAGTATTATTATCTTTTCCTGAAGCCTCTTTGTCTAATTTGTAGGTTGAACGTGCTTCATTAGCTTTTGTTATATGGATTTTGCATCTTAAACATTCCTCACAATATGTACAAGAATTTTCTGTTCCGGATTATGGAGCAGAAATGTTTCGCAAATTTCACATTCTTCGTGGCCGAGCTTGGTAAATGAAATCTTCATTTCTTTAGTAACAATATTTCGATACACTTCGTAAGAACAGACAAAATCTGGATGTTTTTCTCTAAAATCTGAATACAAAAGCTGAATACTTAGACCACTAGGTATGTAGCGCGTGTTCTCTACGGTAATGAGAACCCGCAGGACGAAATGTTTCAACATGCGCTTTTATTACATCCCTATCAATTTTGGGAGTTTTGCCATGCTTGCCTTGTATGCTGTGCCCCTGTGCCTGATAATCTTTTGCGTGTTTCCAGTAAAACAATCTTGCAATATTCGATCATTATTTTTATTGTACCCCAATGTGGATAAGACAAATAGCCGATGCATTTGCCGAACATTTTGAGAGCTGCTATAAACATCAATGCACTCAACTGACGGTTGTCGTAGAACCAGCATTCGTCACCGTCTCGCATCATAATTTTGGATCAGATGAAGTTTTGCAAAGGCTACGATGTTTGGACGTACATAAAAGCACGGGATCTGATGGAATTCCTGCGATGCTACTAAAGGAATGCTGTGGTTCTCTGGCAACTCCACTAAGTCGCCTATACCAGGTTTCGTTCGACATGGGCCACTTTCCAGATATGTGGAAAAACTCCTGGCTTATTCCGATTTTTAAGTCTGGCTCAAGAAAGAATATCGGAAACTACCGTGGGATTTCATTGTTACCAACAATATCCAAGGTTTTTGAGTCGATCATTACTGATGAGATTTTTGAGTTGTTCAAGCATCATATATCGCCTTACCACATGGCTTTTACAAGGGAAGATAAACGGCAACTAACCTGGGTATGTTTCACGACTATTTGACGAAGGAAGTTGAAGATGGAGCTCAAGTGGATGTCATCTACACAGACCATTCTAAGGCTTTTGATAGAGTAAGCCATCAATTGCTCACTGAGAAGCTTTTAAGAATAGGAATTACGGGTTCATACATTAAATGGATCCAATCTTATCTTCTGGGAAGAAAGCAGTGTGTGAGGATTGGCAGTGTGTTGTCGCGTGAAGCAAATTGTGTGTCTGGTGTTTCGCAGGGTTCCCACCTGGGCCCAGTGCTTTTTTTGCTGTATGTCAACAGTGTCGTATCCGTGTTCCAAAGTGTAGATGTCTTCTCTATGCCGACGATCTTAAATTGTTTTGTGTTGTTGAGTCCACGCATGACTGTCTGCAAGTACAAAGAGACCTACAAAATCTAGTCAACTGGTGTGATGCCAACTGTTTAGAGGTTAATGTCAATAAGTGTAAAGTTATGTCAATTTGTAAACGTATATGTCCGCTAAAATATCCGTACTCAATTAATAATCATATCTTGGAGCATGTAAACCATTTTAATGATATAGGCGTAACATTTGGTAGCGACTTAAGTTTTAACAGACACATCGATAATGTGATATTAAGGGCGTCAAGAATGTTGGGTTTTCTGCGGCGTACTTGTAGAGATATCTGTGATATTAGAGCAATTAAGTCATTATATAATTGTCTGGTTCGAAGTTTAGTAGAATATAACAGTATTATATGGTGCCCTAACTATAATTATCAAACACAACGTTTAGAACAACTTCAAAATAGGTTCGTGAAATTTTTGTTGTACGAAATGAGTTTTCCCTACAAAGACATTAACTATTCAATAAGAATTCAATTGGCTGGACTTGAGAGTTTAGAACAACGTAGGAACAACGCCTTTGCATACTTTTTGTACAAATTGATTAATGGTCAGATTGATTGTGCTGACCTGCTATCGCAGGTACTTTTTCGAATACCTCAGAGAACCACTAGATCCAGACAATTATTCTATACAAGTCATCACCGCACAATTTACGGATCCCAGCGTTTCTCTGATAGACTAAGAAGAAATTTCAATGAACATTTTGAGAACGTTGATATTTTTAGATATAGTTTTATAACTTTTAAATATAAAATTAGATTTAGCTAATTAGTACAGTTTAACTTAACACTAGTTTTTGTACAATTTGGAGTTTTTTTTCTCTGTATGTACTGTGGAATAAAATAAATAAATACATTTGCAAAGTTCAACCCTATCCCCATACCTACATTTGAAGTAGTACCTAAGGGTCTTGTTTCTTCTCGACTTCAGCGATCTATGGCGTTTAACTTCTAACGATGTCACATAACTAGAAACAAAGTTCCATTTTTCCGAAAATGTCATTTGCCAATATTGTGTATTAATATTTTCTCTTTCGTCATCTGTAAAGCTTTCGGTAGACTTTTTCTTACATGTGTGAGCGCAGGGTGTCTTTACAGGGTGTTTTAACTTGATCTGTTCGATTTTTTTGCCTTTCTTGCTGATAGTGGTTCTTCCAATCGTCTTCGCTTTCTCTTTTCACCTTTTTTTGTATAACCTTCCAATACGAGAACGCTTTCTTTGATTCTATTGATCAATTTCTTTTTAATACGAATCAATGTGACATCTTCCTCATCTGATGATGAATGTGGTACGATGTAGTCGGGATCTTGCACTGAATCGTCCGAATCAAATCCAAAACATTCTTGCTCATTGTTATTTCTAGAGCAACTTGCTGCATATGAGGTAGATGGTTGATCATAGCAAGATATTGGCTGTAATGTCGAGTAGCTAGGCTTAGATGGTTGATCATCATAGCAAGTTATTGGTTGTAGTAATGTTGAATTAGTAGGGTTTTCAAAGAGATTTGTGTCCATTGCATCAATATATTCATTAATAATTGAGATAGGTAAATCAGAATTACATACCATTGCTTCATAGTCTGCCGGTACTTCATTGAATAAATCTTGAGAGCTTTGGACGGAACCTAAGTCTTGATTTTCGCAATTACTAGATGAGGGTACCGTTTCAATCAAATTTATATCATCAGGATTGGCAATATCTGACAAAGGTGGTGCCATTTGAGAGTTTGGAATGGAGTTTCGTATATTAGAATTTTTGGTTTGTGTCTCGCTATTTAATAAGGGAGACTTTACAATTAATTGCTGGTGATTATCGATAAGCCCAGTCGAATAAATCACATCATTGGATGATGATGAAAGATAGAAAACGGCCTTTGGCGCAACTTTTGGTTCAGTTTCGATTTTGAGCTTCTAAATTTCGCAACAAGACTATTTCGTAACAAGAAACTCTATACACCGCAGCAGTTGCTCTTGCTGTACAAAGC
>MU189962.1:0-16767 GCA_016904865.1 Pissodes strobi
TTTTTAGTTGCTTAATACGAAAAAAATATAAAATGTTTGAAAAAGTCAGCGGCGTACACTTTTTTTGTCAATAATAGTCGGTTTGATGCCCTCCGGGACGGCACTGGACTTTATATTTTTAATCTAATTAAGGCTAAATGAGCCCCTTATTACTATAGATAACCCTGCCAAATTTCAACAAAATCAGTAAAATCATATTTAAGATATTAACAAAAAACTGACTTTTTATAAAAAGTTTGACACCCTGTATCTTGGAAACTATGCATTTTCGGACCCCTATTCATATGAAAAAATTTTCATGTTTTCTTATGTAAAATCACTCTCTGTAATTTGGCGATGCTATTTCCGGACACCCTGTATATTACTTTTTAATATTTTGCAATTTCTCCACAATCTACAATTGCAATGGTTTTTATCTGACTTCTTATAGTTAAATAATACAATATGAATAACTTGTGTAAAAAATATGCTTTTAAAATTGTGGGTATAGTCAACTGCGAGTGTAACAGACAACATAGTTTACTTACATTCTATCCGTTACTTCGCCCATAGAAAGTTATAAACATAAATGTTACTAGATTTCATGACTATAAATTAATCAAATATTATGTTCTAATTAACGCCTGAATCATAATATTAAGTTGAAACCTCTTTATGTCAAGACTTTTTGCCTTACTACTCGTTAAGGTAAAGATTTTGTTATGGACAACAGTCTAGAATATCGTAATAAATTAAAAAAAGAGTATTTAAGGTATTTAGCAAAAATGTAATGATTGTAGTTTGTGTGCGGATACGAACGTAATATTTAAAATATTGACCCTTATAAGCTTCGAATTATTTTACAAAACACTTATTAACAAAATATCCTCTCATCGTATTTCGGCAAGGTTCATATGATGTGAGTGGCTAGCGTCATTATTAATAATTTTACTTATAATATATGCCTCAAGAAAGTACACTACCGACACACAATTATTGCCTACATCAATTATTTCTTCGAGTAAATATTTCTTTTAGGTTTTGATGTCCTAATAACTACAATTTATATTTTGCAGTGCATTGGCTGATGACTATGTCGTAAGTACCAGAAGGTTCCCAAGAGACTTCAAGTTTGGTACGGCCTCTGCAGCCTACCAGATTGAAGGTGGATGGGATGCAGATGGTAAAGGAGAGAATATATGGGATAGATCAACTCATTTATATCCGGAAAAGAACTCCTACCAAAATGGAGACGTAGCCTGCGATTCATACAACAAATGGCAAGAGGATGTTGATCTACTGGTTGGAATGGGAGTTAATACTTACAGATTCTCTATCGCATGGTCCAGAGTTTTACCAACAGGTACTTTTGCCATTACTGATCATCATCATTAGTCACCATAATGCTTTTATGTAGGAGGAATGTGTCCAAAAAATTAAATATTTGTTATAATAGATTTGTTACAAGATATGTTTGGTAATTTTTGATGAAACCTTAATTGAAATCTTTGATATATAGCTTTCTTAATGCGATTTTATTATAATTCTGTAGTAAGTATACACATTAAACAATATTTTGGTAACGGGAATAAAATATAAATCAGATATTTTCGTTTTTATTTAACGGTGAGTTTTTTTAAAAACTAATTGCTTTTCTAGGTTTAGTCAACTCAAGTAACCCTGCTGGTATTGCCTACTACAAAAACCTAATTGCTGCCCTTAAGGAAAACAACATCGAACCCCTAGTAACTATGCACCACTGGGATTTGCCAACATATCTAGAAGATCTTGGAGGTTTTACTAACCCAGAAATCCAGGGGTGGTTCGTCGACTACGCCAGATTCCTGTTCGAAACTTATGGAGATGATGTCAAGAACTGGATCACTTTTAATGAACCTAAACAAACTTGTGAACATGGGTAAGCGCTCACTTATATAATTAAATAATAATTATTTTCTTGAAAACAAAAATCAAATATATTCCTATGCTCAACACAAACAGGTTACTTTGAAGTGATACATTTATGTTTCTATTATAATATGTTTCAATAACTGCCCCAACCTTAGAAACTAGTGTATCAGCCGCGAATCTCTAAAAGTAAACAAAAACAGTACTGATTACGTAAATGAAATATAATGTAATAAATTAAATCGTTATGCGCTATTCGTGTGATAGGCAAATAAACTTAAGAACAAAATGAAAGCACAAGATTTCGTTACTTAAAATTAGTCAGTCCGTTCTAAAGCACAACCTATATTTTTTTTTAATACTGAAGAAAAAACAACTTTTTACATCTTATGCATTCATACAGAGTTTTTCTGTTCAGTTTTAGTGGCCTCATGAACATTTTGACTTTTCCTCGAGACGATCTTTCTGTGAGCGACATGGATGCACGCATGCAGCCTTGAAATAGTCATGCGCATTTCTTTAGGAGGTTTTGTGATTACTATTCTCGTTTCTTACTGACGCAAAATCCGAGCTTCAGCTAACGAAGAAACTGCACCCCTTCTAATTATATCTCTAACAGTAATTCAGACAAACGCATCTACTGTACTGACATCAAGTAGAGCAAGAAGAGTCAACATTGGCCGTCTACGCGTCTTCCGACGGGTTATAATTTGCATATTGTTATCCAATGTATCCGCACTACCTTTAGAAGAACTCTAAAATTCCATTATCTCGGGTTTTCCAGTCACTTCTGGATGATGCATTGATGGAATCAAAATTACAGACATCGACTTTCGCGGCACATAAGAAAGAAGAGTTACGTCTTTCTTAAATCCATGTAAACTACTCTTTTTGCTTTTGATTTTTATTTGCTTGAAAACTTTTTCAGATTCCTGATTGATTCTTCCTGACGGTTCCAACATACTTACTTTCTCCTGCAGTTCCTTGACGACTTCTACTTGTCATCGGTAACATATCGGTTTGATTTTTCAATCGGGTTAGCTAATTTAATGACAACTTGAGTGGGAATTTTGAATTTAGTTTCTGCGGAAGACTGACCTTTTCCAGAATAAAAGGATGCATTAAAAAGGTAACTGATACGGGCATCTGAAATGTAGATTATATTACTTCTAGAGCCGGCAGGTTTTTCGGCATATAAACTTCGAATTACAGCCAGTTCTAAAGGAAAAAAAGCATTTCATCAATAGTTACATTAGTGCCAAGGGAGAACGCATGTTGTGGGTTTTGTATAAACCTGTTGAATAATTTTGATACATCAGGCACTGGATCCTCTTCATCACGTTTTTGATGTCGCAGAATTGGGTCGTCAAATCGAAGGGCAGTAACAAGAAACTCAAAACGATGTTTTGGTCTTGTTCTTCTAAATGCATCGGCTCTGTAGCGAACAAGCAATCAATACTCTCGTTTTCAGATTTAAATTCAGAGGTATTTATCAATATACCCAAGAAAACCTTCATTTCGATCTCATCGATTGAAAGCAATATTGGATTCTCCGAATTTTTATAATTTCCTTTTGTGTCCATTATTTCAACATTTGTCTATTGAAATATTTCAGCGGGCATATCTTGAGAAAACAGAAGTGATAAAATATTTTCAATTGTGGGACAGACCCAAGTTGCTTTGTTGATTGACGCAAGCCGGGTAAAGTGACTACAATTTTATATTGCCCAGTTCTTACATTGAGAGGAGGAGGTTGCTTACGCCTGTAAAAAGCGTGAGACAACAAATCTATATTTCGCAGATTTTATTTCTTTATTTACTATTTCAAGTTATTTCTTTTGAAGTAAAAGCATAAGACAAGAAATTTATATTAGCCGATTTAATTACTTTACTTACCATTTCAAGTTATTTATTTCGCGGTAAAAGATGTCTTCCTCCGGTATTAGTTCCAGCTCACTGTCTGAACCACTGCCACTTAAATTTTCGGCTAATAAATAGTTTGAACCGGAAGCTTCTTCTAGTATTTCTGACATCTGATATACCAGATCAATCGTCGCTTTCTACAAATTGTATATTTTCTTCCTAGTGTGAGCTCATTCTCCAAATCGGGGATCACCAAGATGCATTTTGTTAGGAATGTCATTAACCCTTAAAGTGAGGGCTCTCAGACAGCCGTAAGTTAATAATTATGTGTTACTCGGATAAATATGTGTCACTTCGGCTCCAAGGGTACCTGGCTTCATAGCATGAAAATGGAGTGTGTTCAGAAATGCCACTCGATAGCAAACATCTAAGAACTCTCAGACCGCACGTTAGCGATTTAAAGATAGCCCTACAAGGGTCGCGTTTGATGAGAAATGCCTTGTATAAAAAGACATCCACTCAAAATATATTAGAGGATGAACGTAACATTATCAAATCCAGCAAGCAAAGTTTTATTAAAAAGTTTTAATAATAACTGGTTACATGGCATTAGATTTTAGGAAATGAGTTGCAGTTGAAAATTTACGAACACAAATCTAGGAAATTTGTCTCATATTAGTTTACCTCATTTTAGTACCTTAATATGTAATTCCTAACATTCAGTATATTATTCACAGATAATACGTAATATTTCAGATATGGTACCGGTGTCTTAGCGCCAAATATAAACAGTCCTGGAGTCAAAGATTATCAGTGTGCCCACAATCTTATCATCGCCCATGGAAAAGCCTACAGATTATATCAGGAGGAATTTAAAGCCAGACAACAAGGTACCTACCATATAAAATGCATGGAAATTTCAGTTCAGTATAGCTACTTTTCCATATACATGGTCTTTATATAGCATATTTAAATCAAGCAGGGTCAATGCCAGAAAAATGATCTGCGATGTGGCATTCCAAAGGAAATATTTCCTCTCTAGCAACAGCTGACGTTATGCAGAAATAACACAAAACCATTAAATAGTTCGATAATCTAAGGAGATAAAAGCGAAAGAAGTGTTGTTCTCCTTTAGCTTCTCCCTTAACGTACTTATAAGAAGTGCGTGATCAAAAAGAACAACTAATCATATTATATTATATGATAATTCAAATAACAATAAATTGAAAAGTAAAATTTAAGATATCGATTAGGTACTTCAGTTTGTTATACAAAAATCTGATTGTTTTAACAAATACTTTTGATCACGTCCCTGATCTTTGCAGCGAAGGAGAAGCTTTAATTAAGGCTTGTTAATCAGTTATTCGCCATAATTACAAATCATTGCATTTTGGTTACATCTTTTCTATAGAGAACTCAATCTAAGGCTATTTGTTTTCCTGCTTCATTATTTTATATAATTAATTAGCAGTAGTGTACACATTCTGTCAAAATACTTTCAGTGTTTCAGTTAATACAATACGGATTGCAGGTATTAAGTATTTCTGGACCTGAGGCTCAAAATGGCTTGCGTGCCCCGTTGGGGGGTATAACCACCATTAAGGAAGGCTTACTTAACAATGACGTAATTTTAATAAAAGTCATATTATTTTAGCCTTCCCTAGACATACCGTTAGTTTTGTATAAATGAAATACACCATGGGATCACACAAACCCCGATATTTGTAGAGATTATAGAGCTTAAAAATATTTATGAAAAAAGCAGGTAGTGAATAAAACCATAAATTTTTATTATACTTTTAATTAAAAATCAATTGATTTAGATGCTTTTACTGTAGAAATCTTTGAAACAACAAAACTTCTATATTTGCAAGCTAAAAAACCAAGTAATCGATCCTAATAGTTAGGTTAATAACTAAAATTTAAGACTTAGCTAATATAAAATGCATTTCCTTTATCAGATATTAAAAAAATGCTATGTACCAAAGAGAGTGCACTGACCACAGTTACCACACACAATGGCCCGTTGAGTTCTCTAATCGTTCATCATGTCAATTTTGATCACATATTTATCTAGTTTGGATGCTAGGTTGATTCGAAATGGGCACCTACCTCTAAACCCCACTAATTCCTCATCTATTGTTCAATAAGAATGATGATATAATACTCGCAATAGTTAGATATAAATTTCCTTTTGCGTGGTATCTGTGTCATCGAATCGTAGGCAAGGTGACCAAAATTTAAACCTGTTTTCTGACATGGCTGCTCTGAACAAAGACATTCCATATTTATTTGACCACTATTTGTCGGTGCTCAAATTTGCTGACTTTCTAAGTCCAGACAAATACAGAAGTCCAGAAATCTGCATCACGTTGGCAGGACTGTAAATTATTTCATGCAATTTTCTTTCTTGCAATTTCCTCGTTATTATGGAGAATAACTTTACTCAAGATATCTTGGTCAGATAGGAGTGTCCAAGATTCAAATGGAGTTTTCACGCTGCGTGTATCTCCCTTAGGACCTGACATAATAAACTTACTTTCAGGTCATTTAAAACTGCATTTAGCCTCTTTTCTCCTGAAGTGCTGCAGTCTAACTCGTAAAATGTTGTTCTTTTTGCATGCCGTGCATGTTCACTGCAGATGGACTCACAAATGCATGTATGCCGCCATCTCTCTGCTCACTTTCTGGCCCTTCCTGTTCTTCCAAATAGTCGCAATCCTCGTCAGTGTCATCGCCACCAAAAAATGTTCCTCCTCGTTATTCCTTTCCAAAATAAATTTATTCAATTCTTCCTGTAGCACTTTCTCCGCTAAGCGCCGCTCGCTACCCCAAGACCTACTGACTTCCCCCAAGTCAGTACAATTTTTGAACTAAAATATAAACGAGTAATAATATATAATCAGTAAAACTGAATAAACTACTCACCCAACAAGAATATTCAAAACAACCTTCTATAATGACAAATAAATAGGTAACATCAAAAACACTCTGGGTTCAGGCGGTCACAACATATACTTTAAATCACAAGTGAAAGTGTACTACTTCAAATAACAAAGAATGCTACATGCATGTTAATTTACACGAGAGGGGAGCACAATTTGACGTTTTATATAAGGTCTGTCTTTAGTTATATCAAGTCAGTAGTAGGGATATTTGAAATCACGGTGTATTATAAAGGTTAAAACTTTTTTCCGATTTACATTATAATAATAGAAATGTTCGAAATGTAATTATATTTGTTATTAAATACTACATCACCAAGATCCCAAATCATCAAAATGAACATAAGTACTAAAACCCAGTTCCAGAATTATTCTGTCCACAATAGGTCCAGGGGATATGCACGCTAAATCTTCAGTCGTAAGACGATACTTTGTTATTCGTGAAATAAGGCTGAACGCAAACTTAAAAAGTAGTCTCTCATTTCAACTATAGAATATATAGATCAAAAATATTACAAATATTAAATAATTTCCAAATGATTTGTGTAAAATAATAGCGCATAGACAAAATAAAAATATAGCGGCGGACAAAAAGGGACAACGCCGCCAAAAACTATCACCATCTAAAAAATATTTAGTTCGATAAAGCCAAAACTCTTTAAAATACTGCACCTAATATTGCAAACGTTACTGATTTATCAAAACATCGTGTCAAAAAGTTTTAACTTTGACTTAACAGTAATCACAATGCAGACACCACTATCCCTGTAACACAAGCAAGTGTTTTTCAGTTATGGAATTCAGATATAATAACCATACTTTTAACATCGACAATTGATGGATGGAAAATAACTAGTATATTTTGTGTTTGAATATTACAGGTAGAATAACCATGGTAATTGATAGCAATTGGTTTGGACCCGGTTCAGATGAACCCGAAGATATAGAAGCAGCTGAAAGGACTATGCTTTTTACCGTAAGTACATTATTGAATAGTTGCATATATATTAGATACGAGTATGTATTAGTGAACCCAATCTAAGGTACTCTGAGAACCAATTTATTATATTAAAATATTTGATGTTATCATATCGTGACGTCGACATAATTTGTATATTACATACAATACGTTTTTTAGTAAATTTAACTCTAAATATAATATTTCGAAAGTAATATAGGGTAGCATTATATTTCTTTTAGATTTTAAAAAGATTTTTGGTCAAATTGACTTGTAGGTATTTGCAAGGAAAATAAAGGCGGGTAGTGCCAATCAAAAATCTGAAGTCATAACGTATGGATTACCATACATGTATTGTTTGTAACTATGGCATCTATAGCAAGCAACCATAGATTCATGGATCCTATGAAATTCTTCTTAAGAACCGTACTCCAAAAATATATTATTTAGATATCGAAGCCTGATAAATTAATCATCTTTGTTCAGAAAGGAAATATCAGCAATGTTCATAATATGTGACAATATAAATACTCAGATTTATTTGGAGAAATTGATACTGCAGATTCTGCTGCTAATTCATATGGGCCTCCTTTGACTTTGCCCAAAGTATTATTCATAAGTAATAAAATTGCAAAACACTTCACTTTAAATTTATTTACAGAGACACTTTTTTTTTTCGTTGTGCATATCTAAATTTCTCTTCAACGAGTTTCTTAAAAAGAAAATTTGCACGGAGAATAATTTTCAAAATGTTTATGTTCCTCTTGGCTACCAGGAAACACATAATCGTCTGCAGGTAAATCGGAATTGATAAAATTGTAACACTTTTCTTCTTGATATATTTTTTTATTATACTGGCAATTATGGAAAAGTTCTTCGATCTGGTCCTCTTCAATCAGAGACAAAGCTCCGTGCAGTCACACCTCATTATCCTTAACTTTTATGTGCAACATAAAAAAACACAACAAAAACTTCCATGTCTGAAAGCGAGAGCTTTTGTAAACATCATTCATTAGAGTAGAATAAAAAAATACTTATAATATAAGGTAATTAACATACTGTTCAAAGTTTACACTATATTCCGCCATTTTCACAGATCGGTACAATTTGTGCACGCTAGGCAACATAAATAAGAGTTTTTTTTCCACAATCGAACTCGTTTCACGCAGAATGGCATACGGATACTAAGGTTTTGTCCTTGATCCACCGACACTATAACAAAACAGTGTAAAAAAACGGCCAATAAGGCGCGTACTTTATATAGGACATTGAGCATAAATGGAATTAAGTCTCGATTAATCATTTTAAGGTTTTCCAGTATCGTTCGACAGCTTTACATCCAATATCAAGAAAGTCCTATTTCAACTTTAACCCAAACCGAAATAAAAACACAGATCAAGTGAATTTTCTTTGAATTATCAACTTTGCTATCATAGATTTTGTCGCTGTAGTTTTGAATGTTTTCGCATGATTTTATCAAATACGCCAAAATAATCAAAGCAAATTTATTATTATCCTATTTATCTTCTTATTACGTTTATAGGAAAAAGAGCAAGCATTACTAACTCAAAATAACCAAATAATCAATTAAACTATTCTTAATTATTGATAGAAACAAATGTGCACACATGATATAGTATTATCTGATTAGTAAAAGACGGTAATCTCATTGTGAAGGATCCTTTTAAATTTATTAAATGTTTTAGATTATTCTGAAGGTGAAGAGATTTTGATTAGAAAGTACAATTTTTAATTATTATAAGAACAACTGGCAGTTTTTATCGTCCGATAAGTAGAGATCTTAATAATTATTTTTCAAAAGCAGTTACTATATCTTATAGCTAATATTTAACATTTGTTTCTTCTCTGTTTAGTATGGTTGGTTCGGTCACCCTATTAACTTCGGGGACTACCCAGAGGTCATGAAATCAAGAATCGCTCAACGCTCACTTTTAGAAGGTTTTGAGTCATCTCGTCTTCCTAGTTTTACAGAGGAAGAAAAAGAGATTATCACTGGAACTGCTGATTTTATGTGCGTTAACATCTATACTTCTTCATTAATAAATGTAAGTATGCATATATATGCGAAAATTGACGTAGTATTTCAATAAAAATCATATTGCAATATAAATTGGAATAAAAATGTATATTAACTTCTTTAGTACAGAATAAGCATAAAATTAAAAAAAAAAGTTGAATGCAAATAAATCAGAGAGTTTCAATGAATTTTATTCCGTAGCAAATAAATAAAAGCTATCTAGATAGTCCCCTAAATATTCCAAATATCATTTCAGTTTTGTTTTACTTCTTGCATACTTTGCATATTTGTACGACAATCAAACTTGTTATATTAATGCTTTATTATGATAATTCATCCCTAATTTCCCTCGTAATCTACAATCAAAAAACGTATTCTTCTCGAGAGTTTTCTGCGTAAACACACTGTATAAAATAAATTGCACGTTTTTCACAATCTTAAATTTTTCAGGCTTCTGCTGAACCGGATATTGAACCACTTAATCCCTCTAGGGATAATGATATAGGTGTCACCGTATTTCAGCCTGCTGACTGGGAACCCACTGTAACTAGCTGGTTCAAGGTAAATATATTTTGCAATTGAATATAGAGAAACATTTATTATTTAAAGGTTCTGTATCTCCAACCGATTAATTTATGCTGGATTATCATACATTCGATAACCAAATATTTGATGCTAATAATAATTTAGCACCCATTTATATGAATAATCCTTCTTCTTAAAACAAATTACATTATATTTTCATTATTAAAATTGTTTGAAAAATTTTTATTACTTTTGCTTTTTAAGTATGAATGATTTTAAATGCAATTGAATTGATCAGAACATTATATACTCGTGGGAATTAAACTGTATAAGTATATTTTATATAAAGTATAAACGCACCACAAAGCCCAACACAATACACTACATATATCTGAACTGTATTATGCCTTTTTCAAATTTGTCAACAAATTTCCATAAAACACACAATTGTTAATTACAAAATATTTATGCATTTTACTTAGGATGTCTATTTACAAGTATTTTTATATTATCGCTTTCCTCAATTTCAATTTTATTATTTAGTTTAATGGTGTTCTTTTTGGGTAGATTATTTATATAGGAGA
The DNA here is from genome assembly GCA_016904865.1 of Pissodes strobi. Classification (NCBI taxonomy): domain Eukaryota; kingdom Metazoa; phylum Arthropoda; class Insecta; order Coleoptera; family Curculionidae; genus Pissodes; species Pissodes strobi. The sequence continues at coordinate 10,801 of MU189962.1, forward strand.
TAAATTAATATACTTTTCTAATGGTACAACTCTAGTGTAAAATTATATTAAGCATCGTAATAATGTATTCCACCTTCTTTGACTCACTCAAAGAAAAAAAGTTTCTATATAAGGTCGTCATGTAAAATTTGTTAAAATTATTTTCAGCTAAAATTCGTGTTTGCTTAGTTTTTGTAAGTATGAATTAAATTTACATTATTTACCCTAAAACCAATTTATTACGAATAATTTATCTGCTGCTTAAAAAGTATGCACAATTTTAGACCACTTTAATAAAACTTGTTGAAGCGGTGACAAATATAAATATAATCAAATAGAATTAGGTTCAATAACATTTTTCGTTTCGAAAAACTCACATCCCAAAAACAATCGAAATTATTAATGCTAAAGAGATTCACATAAAATAAGATAAAAACTGAACAGACGAACTACTAGAAGGATGGAATACTGTTACTTCAAATAGTAGGTGCTAAGTGGCTATTGTGTCGAAATGGCTATAAATAATTTACTACTGGGCCAAAATCTAGCTTAACTCTATGCTAATAAATTGCCTGTTGTAAAAAAGTATTGAAACGTTTACAGGTAGTGCCATGGGGAGCAAGAAAGCTTGTAAAATGGATTAGCGACACCTACAACCATCCAGAAGTTATTGTTACTGAAAATGGATACCACGACGATGGAACTGTGATCCATGATATGGATACCAGAGGTCGCTACCACAAGGTAGGGTTTGCTCATGTTATTATTACAATTTGTGCTGCCATGTGGCAGCAAAGTAAGTTCGACCACAAATATAATACGAAACTGTAATCTTTGATTTCTGTAACATTTTCGAAAATTCTCGATTCTGAATAAAATTATTCCAATTAGATGTCAACAAGTGTGTAATGTGATCCTTTTTGCAAAAATATTCTCATTAATAAAAAAGGGTCACTTTAAACCATTGTTGCATAAATAACTATTTTCAACATGTAACATGTTAGTCGCCCGATTGTTGCGCGACAACGCAATAACGATATTATATATTTTTAGTATTTATCTTATTTAATAATTAAGCACATACTTTGAAGTTTGATTAATTTCCAATCCACATGATTTCGCTGTAAAAATATTTGAATTGACAAGGTAGTAAGCCAACGACTAACTCTTTTCATTTAAAATCTCGTACTGACAACTTTAAAATACCAATATTCGAAATTTAAATTGGTCGAAATTTTTTTTGCAATTTTGGAGTAGATTGCTCTAATGAAAATATATAGGGTGTAAGAAAATAGTGTTATAAACTTTGGAAGGTCCAACTACTCATCAAAATAAGGAAAAAGGAGATACACGGTCTTAAACTTTGTAAAAAAATACGATTTAATTAAGGAAAAAAAATAGTGTATGTAAGAATTTCAACAAAGGATATTATTTGAACAATCTCAGGGGCGTGTATATAAGTAACTTATATTATCCTTCCCTAGAAATAATTGGTATGCCAATACGCCAATGCTTTTTGCTCAATTCGGCAAAATTTTATGAAATGCTAAAGAAAAATTAGAAAAGGTTTTTTATTTTTTCACGAAAATGTTTCCTCGAATCAAAAAAAATACAAGAGATCAATTCTGCACATTTTAGTTATGTGTTTCATAAAATATTGCCAAATTGACGTCATGTTTTACACAAAAAGGAGAAAATAGGTAACGTATACGCACACCCCTGAAAATTAATAAAAATATTTATTATTATGCGTAAAAAATTTGCTTTGTGTAATAAACATATACGAAAATTAAGAAAATAATAGTAAAAAATTAGTGTGCTTGTTGACCACACATCAGAATAATTGTACTACATCCGCACAAAAGAGAAAGAGAGAATAGCCCTTACAGGTTTGCACAGTGTATTAGGTGGTATACGACGCATAACTCTCTCGTCCCGTATTCTGCCAAATGTTTTTTATTAAATAATAAAATAACATTTAAATAAAGTGTAACGCGAACGTTACAAATGTTACGTTTGTATGTTCTACCATTATTCCCGAGATTCCCGACTACCTAGGAAGCTAAAATTTGGAGGGGATGAAGCTCGGGAAAAACTGTGGACGAAAACAGGTCCACGTGTCCCCATTTTCCGCTCGAGAAAGAGGAGAAGTAAAACTTTTAGGAACTTTTTCTTTTGGGAGAACGTTGGCGCACCATAAATAAAGATATGGGGGGAAATTCGAAAATATCGATTTTTCTTCGATATCTCTAAAAGGGAACTTCGGATCGAAAAACTGAGGGCAGATGTCAGGCGTATGTCACTACAGAAGAGTGTCAACACACTGGCGAGACGGGGGACACCCCTCCATTTCTGTTAAAATTCAAAATTTTTAGGCATGTCAGAAAAATCGGAAAAAACGTGACTTGCCGATACCTATCTGCAAAGACGGAGATTTTACATATGAAAAGTCGGTTAAAAAAGCGATCCAAAGTTCTGGATATATCAAAAAATTAATCCACGCAAGAGATATACAAGGAACTAAAAAGAGAAGGAGGCTCTCCGGCAAGTCGGGGTCTGTCAGGACTTATCGGTTCGCAGAACTCTACTGGTCTACCGCACTGAAAATATGCAAATGTTAAAAGGCGTCTGCCAGAGCTGAATGGAATAGAGAGGAAGATGTAGTGTTGATAAAGAAAGAAAGAGAGAGAGTTATTCGTCGGATAGCTAATACACTGTAGAGGCCTGTAGGTTATTGTCTCTTTTTGAAAAAGCCTATATTTAATAAAAATTGTATCTCAAGAACGAACATTTTTAGGACCTATGTTTTTAGGAATGCTTCTATTTATTATGCTTTTCTTGACACTAAAATTATATTATATGAAAATTGATATTAGTAATGGAAACAAAATTGTTTAAAAGCCTATTTAGCACAATACTATTTTTTATTTATTATTAACCTTAGAAATTACATCAATGCACTTTTCATGCATCTTAACTCTCATTTAGTCTGAGGCTTCTAACGATGAACAGATATTGTTACATAATCTGCTCTTTAAAAATAGACCATAATTATTTTAAAATATCCTTACAACAGGTATAAACAATTTCCTTTATATTAATATTACTTAATACGTTTTTAGTTATATCTCAGCAACTTGCAAGATGCATTATATATAGATGGGGTCAATCTCACCGGCTACATGGCATGGGCTCTTACTGATGACTTTGAATGGCAATATGGATACAAGTAAGTACCCAAATTTACGCAGAATTTTTAAAATGTTTCAATTTTTTTGTTCAAAATAAAATTGCTTGCGATTAAATCACCAACATGCTGGATGTTTGTCATGCAAAACTGAGAATCTAGAATCTCATATATCGAATAATACAACACTAACATAGTGAGTGACTTTATAAACAGCTTTCATCATCTTTACTGACACAATCGATACCGGTCCTGTCTGATATTGGTCCTTCCAATTATATGTCATAAATTTGACTAGATGATCGTAGAAAATAATTTCACTTTTCACTTCAGCGAAAACTGGCCATATCATAACCTATATCATATGACTTCCGTTTCGTCTTCGGTCGAGAGTGCACGTGTCGGGTATCGGCCATTTTGTTCCAGCTGCATATACATATATGTTAGTTTTGGGAATTCATGGTGAACGTTCAGGGACCGGGTAGTTTTCTCCCCGAATAAGATACGGACGTCCAGCCGGGGGTTTGAGCCCCGTGCATGCATCAGATTTCTATGTCTGTGAACGTCCAGCCGGTGGTGTTCGAACCTTAAAACAAGCCGTGCAGGTACAAGTCTGAGCCCCCAGGAGTACATACTCGACATACTGAGGGCTCTAAAAATAGTATCTCTATCCATCACGGTGTAACCAATGTAGAAGGGTCGCTCTACCTCTTGCTAAGCCTGGATAGGGGTCTTTACTGGCTGAATTTTCTTACGAAAAAGGCCATCAGAGAGTTTACTACTACTACTACTATAACCTATATCATATGTTTGCATATGACTAGTGAGGTTCATACAAGGTCGAAACCATCAGCTGTTGATTAAGTCAACAGAGGCTATAATCAGTAATGCTTCCTGGGTCACTAGGTGTGATAATAAATTATTTTTGGACATTGATGCCTTCTGACATATAAATTTTTATTTATTTCAGCATTCAATTGGGATTCTATCAAGTTAACTTTACCGACCCTGCTAGGCCAAGAACTGCCAAAGATTCATCAAACTACTACAGACAGGTAGCTACTACCAGGTGTTTGGTAGATGAAGATCAATGCACTGACTAGATTTTAATAAAATTGTACATATGTAATATTACTTTTGATAATAAAAAGTTAATGTAAGTTACTCGTTTATTTGTCTGATTTCTAATTTAAATCTTTTATGTACAGTAATTAATTTTGGAAAAAAATTTACCACAATTTACTACTGAACTTGGTATCGAAATTTGCCGGTAATGTGAACGTTTTAATAAAAGTACCATGTTAGACTACTCCAGCTCGTGATAGCGTTCCAGCGACATAGTAGGGTTTTGTATATTTAATTTTAGCAGATATTACTTCAGATTTGTTGATAGAACAAGCATATTTTTTGATGACTTGGAAAAATATTCAACTGGTTTGAAAATATTTTTAAGAAAATACTCAACAAATCCCATTTAAAGCCACAGCTAGATATGAATTTACTTCTACACATGCGCATAAAACTTACTTAGTTTTGGATGGCAGAAAAAAAAAGTATGCGTTACTAATTGATACATTTCAGCGAACTATAATTTCATTGATAAACTGTATTTATACTACCCTGTGTTTTTCGCAGTCCTTGTGATAAAATGTAAGTAGGTATCGTATGGAAATCAATAGTAAACTAAGATATCTATATCCAAATGTAGATTTGAGAAAATGTGCGGCGAAAACAAGTTAAACTGTTCCGCTAATTGCAATGAACAATATTTAATGACATGATTATTCAAAATACGCATTTCTGGAATATCGAAAATATTGTTGGTAGCCAAAGATTGAAGCACCTAGACTACTTTGAGCCCCCCATTCATCCCGTGAACAGTTTTTTCAAAAATAACCATCTTTCAACTTTAACTCGGTTACGAAACACCGTCGCAATCGCAAAACGTATGTTCACACGATTTCATACCCCTGTTCACAACTTCTTCATAGAGATGCCTGGCATAGTCTCATTATATATAGATGCTTTCTTAGATAGGCAGTGTCCGGTCAGAAACCCCGTCATAAGACAATGGTTCATCCTAGAAATAGCAGGAACTATTATGCAGTAGCTTCATTAGAGTAGCTTTCCCAACCAATTCGCAGCAATTTTTTTTATCCCATCTCGTACTAAACTCTTTATGGGTGATCTTTTTAATTATTTAAGTCGTCGATTTTACTTGATGGGCCAAGTCTCATAATGTTGCCTTCTTTGCTAGATTATCCACTAATTTATTACCTTCACATTGTGCATCATGCCATTTAATTTAGCAAATATAGATTCTTTTTTTTCTGGCGGCACATATCTGCAAATTGTGGCCAATCACTACTAAGCCGGATAAAGTTACTAACTGTCTCGGCTATTAATGTCCGTCCTGGATGTTTCTGCGGACAATTTATTTTGCAACTGCCAGCTGGTCCAGTATGAACTATGCTTGCATATTTTTCAATAGGCCACTTGAGTTCCAGGTAAACCTGCCGGAACAACTTACGCAACCGGTCCCCTCTTCAGTGTTTGAGTCCGCAATCAGTTCCTTGTTCAGTTTTTGAGCCATCTTCAATTATGCTAACTGCACCTTCGGTTGGCTCACTTGGCTTTCCATTTATTGCATATGGGTTAACAAAGACACATTCAGGAGGTATGTTATCTGCACTAGCCGAGAGTAGTGGCAGGCAAACTACGACTTTTGTTTCATTCTCCAGGTTTTTTCCACGATGATGCGCCACTGTTCATAAGATATATATATATATATATATATATAT